>CM010619.1:1137303-1219803 GCA_003430845.1 Xanthoceras sorbifolium
ATTGGATGTCTCAGGCTGGACATGTTTCTATCAGTACTCGTTCATGAAGGGGCCTTCGACTTCCAGTGCCAACACTAACTCATAGGGTGCTCGACTATTTAACATCACACCAATCAACTTATGCCCAATGCGTGGAGGACGTTGTTGGCCCTCGAGTTGTTCTGCTAGTTGGAGTTGATCGACTTCGAGCTTCAAGACCTCCTCTGCACATATTCGTTGATGGAGCACGACTCTGATAAGGGTCGATACTCCTTTGCTCTTAGAAAGAATCGAGAGCACTTGATTACCTATCTCACTACCAATGATAGGTATTGGAAGGATAGGTACTTCTTTGCTCGAGGTTTCTTGATCGAGTGGCTATTAGATGGGTCGTCTTTGCTCTCAATATGGTCGAAGACTGGTGGGTAAAGTCTTCATTTAAGTTTATCGTTCGATGCCTTTACTCAATTCATACTTATGATTTTTTTCCTTTTATGGCAGGGGGGAATATCGGTTGAGCTTAAGCGATCGAGAGTCCAGTCAGTGTGAGGCGTACGATAAGAAGGAGAGGAGTTGAAAGGCCATCTTGGTCAAAGAGAAGTTACGACTAAGCCGTCTGTGGTCCTACTCAGATATTAACAAGTCAGGTAAACCCTATCCCCTATTAAAGAATTTAGTGGAATTTGTTAGGGAGAGGAAGAGTGTCGAGCTGATATTTGGGACGTTCGACTTTATCATCCCTGTTACTGACGCCGAACACAATTTTGCAGAAGATCTAATGGCAAGGTAACTCGTACTGCCTGATGCAGATGAAGCCCTAAGAAGGCTGAATGAGAGAAAAAAAAAAAGACTACAGCAAATAAGGTTGCCCCTGCTTTGGTTGACATCGAGAAAATCAAGGTTCCTCCACCACCTCCCTCTACTAGTCGAGGTAAGAACAGGGTACAGCTACCATGCATCGGCCAGAAGAGGCACAGAGAGGACTCTACAAGCGATGGGGAGCCGTCGGTCGCCTTTTCCTTCCCATCGGACGCATCGGCCTACTCCAACTTCTGGGCCATCCTTCTTAAGATCGAGCAAATACTGTTCCCCGAGGATGCCGTTCGATTTGAAGGACATGAGGTCAAACAATGTGGTTCGACTAGGGTATAAGCCACTTGTTTCAGATTTGTTGTCGATCGACCTTCTCTGTTTTATAGCGTTTAGGTTTTTTATTTAAGTGTGTTGCTTCCTTTGTAGGACTTACAAAGTCAAATCCATGTAAGGAAGGAGTTAGTGTCAACACAAAAGATGGTGAGGGGATTTTCTGGTCGAGCAATACTTTCCTTAAGGCTGAGGTTAAAAGGTGAGGGTGGCCGACAGGGAGGCCAAGAAGACTGCTGATGAGGTATCAGTTTAAGGCGACCACTACGATGCTTGAGAATGTGGACCTGAAGGCTGTGGTCGAGCGACTGCAGGCTGAGCTTGAGGTTAAAAAAGCTGATACGAAGAGGTATTTGAGTAGGGGGACGACCGAGTCTGCAACGCCATCACTAAGACTCGTCACAGCCTGATGGTCCAATTTAAGACTGGCAAGATGGAGGAGTGGAGGCCTACGCGTGGATAGCTATAGGTCGACCAATCCGGTGAGAAGGCTAAAAGGAATGAGTCAGTGGCTGATGCTGCCCCTGATTTGTCTGTTGTTCTTACTTTAGGCGATCCCCCACTTGTCGAGCCATCTGCTGAAAGAGAGAAATAAGAAGATAATGAAGAAGAAAAAGAAGAAAATGCCATGTAGGGTTGTAACAGTCAAACTATTTTTTGTTGAATATTTGAATTCTTGTTTTGCCCATGGTGGGCTATGAATAATCTAACTTTCCGAATGATACTCAGTAATATGTTTCGTTTCATTCCTCTTTCGCAATGTTGATATATGGTTTTGGTAGTCGACCAGTCATACGACAAGTCGAAACACACTGCCCTAATAAGGGTTTTCTTTAACTGAATTTGAGAGGTTAACTCTTTGTTTCAAATAAATTGTGGTCGAGCGACCTGTCGACAAATTGCCCCATGGTTTCAACTTTAGCGTTATAGTGTAAGGGTTGTGTAGTCAATCGACCATTAATAGAACTAAATCGTTATCGAACTCCCAAAATTTGAGTAATTGAAAGCCATGGTTAAGCCAGTATGGGTCGTTCGACTGTCACACTGCAAATCGTGGCAACTCGTATGCTGTTGACTTAATGGAGTAGAATTTGTGAATTGGATTCATGGTCAAACGAAATGAAGGTTCGACTTTGTTAAGATGAAATTAGTAAGTTTATTTGGTTGTCCAAGATTCGGTAAAATTTGAAATAAAAATGAGTCAAAAAATGACGTCGAATGACTTTTATTGATGTTTATAGGTACTATTTCCCCCTAGTTAAAGTATGGATCATTCGGTTTCACACTTGAACTATGAGTGAGCTTGGTCATGTAACCTTATATACCTTGACAGCAGGTACAGTATTCGAACGACTAGTTGATGAGCTCGATCGTGGGACCTTTTGTACCTTGAGAGCAGGCAAAGTAATCGAGCGACTAGTTGATGAGTGCTGGTTGATGTGTGACAAGTTCCTTGTACGACATCAACCTACATAGACAAGGTTAGGGTTGGCCATTGGTTTCACCAACGGCCTTTCGATGCCTAAGTTAGTCGAGGTTTAATAAAAAAAAAAGTAAATATAAAAAAGTACATAGACAAAGTGAAGGTTTAGAAAATGGTACAATTTTAGATGAACTGCATTCCAACTGTTGCCAAATGTTCTCGGTCATCTATACAATGAAGCTTGTATGCTCCTTTTTCGACTACCTTTGTCCTTGGAAGACTCGTCATAGGAACCCAATCACCAACCTTGAAGTTTCTGACACAGAGATTCATATTGTAGGTGTGGAGCGACCTTTTGTTGGTAGATAGCGAGTCGAAGAGCTGCCTTGTCTCTTCTCTTATCGATAGTGTCGAGCTCCCTAGTTTAACTCCTCATTGTTCTGCTCTTCGTTGGACTGGTCAAACCGATATGAAAGGAAGTCCACTTCGCTGGGTATCACGGCTTCTAACCTATAAGCTAAGGATAGGGAGTCTCGTCGGTTTGATAGTCTTTGCGATCGTACTGTAGGACCATAGAATTTCTAGTAGTCCGTTTGCCCACTTGCCTTTACAATGGTCGAGTTTCTTCTTGAGGGTAAAACGATAGTCTTATTTGTTAACTCGGCTTGTCCATTTGCTTGAGCATACCTAGGGCTAAAGTAGTTGAGTTTGATCTTCCACTTATTGCAGAAGTCTTGGAAGTCGTACGAGATGAATTGTGGTCTGTTGTCTATGGACATTTCCTTGGGTATGCCTAATGACATATTACGGTCTTCCAGATGAAGCTAATGACTTCTTAGTCTTTGACCTTTGATAGGACTCAGTCTCGACCCAATTGGTGAAGTAGTATCTCGGTAAGCATGAATACTTTACCCCTCCTTGATACGACTGGCATCTTCCCTACTATATCTATCCCCCATTTCATGAATGGTCATGGTGAGGTGATGTGGTGTAATTGTTTGGGTGGTAGATGCAAACACTTGGGGAGAACCATTGACATGAGTCACACCTCTTTACGTAGTCGTATGAGTCGATCTCATAGTAGGCCAGTAGTATCCGGCCATGAATGATCTGTTGGCGAGACTTCTACCAGCTGAGTGGTTTTCACAGTTGCCCTTATGGAGGTCCTTGAGTACGTGTTGAGCTTCCGGTCGAGTCTATATATCTGAGGGTAAGGACTGGAGTATGACCTCTTGTAGAGTCTTCAATCTATGATTGCAAATCGAACGGCCTTGATCTTGATCTTTCATGCTTCATTCCGTCGGACGACAATGTATCATTGGCGAGGGTAGTCGAATATCAGTGTCATCCATGTTGATTCAATTGTGAGTGGGGTACTTCTTCTGTAGTCTGTTTCCATACAGCTGGTCATTGGAGGAAGGCCATTGGGATTAATCTCTCACTTGTGGTGTCAAGTGCGGATCCAGGTTTGCTAAGGCGTCCGCATGGGAGTTCTCTGACCTTAGTTCTGGTGAATGTCGAAACGACTCGAATGAAGCTTGTAGTTGCTTCACGAGTGTGGGGTAGGACGTCATCTTCATATCTCTAGCTTGATAGGATCCTTGTAGTATGTCTCACTATCAGTTGAGAGTTGCTTGACTTAATGTCCTTGGCCAAGTTTAATCCGACTATAAAAGCCACATACTCGGCTTCATTGTTGGTGGTCTTGAACCCACACCAGATGGATCGTTCGAATACATGGCTTTCAGGTTATGTGAGTACTATACCGAGTCCACTGTCTTTGACGTTGCTAGAGCCGTCGAATGCCAAGGCCACTTTTCATTTGAGGAGTCGGTCGACAATTGTAAGCATCTCTTTCTCGGCTTGAGGGTGTATACCGGCAGTGAAGTCGGCTAGTGCTTGCGACTTGATTGTCGTGCATAGTTGATAGTTCGATGGCCCATTTGACTAGTCGAACCGGACAGCTTGGGCTTGTGTAGTACACTCTTTAGAGGGAATGTGGTCAACACACTGATAGTGTGACATTGGAAGTAGGGTCTCAACTTCCGTGCGGCCGTGACATGTGCTAGAGCTAATTTCTATAGCTGACTGTAGCGTGTCTCTGCATCGAATAGGGACTTGCTCACGTAGTAAATCGGTAGTTGCTTCTCATCCTCTTCCCTAATAAGCACAGCACTGACGACGGTCTTTGAAACAGCTAGGTAGAGAAGCAATGTTTCCCTAATTTTTGGCTTTGATGGTAGATGAGGATTGGCCAAGTATTGTTTAATACTTTTGAAGGCTTCCTCATAAGGTTGTGTCCACTCAAAGGTCTTACTCTTTCGTAAAGTATAGAAGAATGGTCGACAATGGTCGAACGACTTGGAGATAAAGCAGTTTAGAGCCGCTATTCGACCGGTTAGCTTCTAAACATTCTTAACCGATTTGGGTGATAATAGACCCATCACTTATTGTATTTGCTCGGGTTTTGCCTCAATGCCCCTCTTGGTTACAAGGTAGCCAAAAAAATTCCCGAAGGAGACCCCAAATGAGCACTTGGTGGGGTTGAGTTTCATGTTGTACTTGTCAATGACGTCAAACGACTATTGAAGATGGTCGAGGTGTTGTTCTGCCACGAGTGACTTCACTAATATGTTGTTAATGTATACTTCCATAGTCTACCCTAGCATCTTGGCAAACATTGTGTTGACCAACCGTTGGTAGGTCACTCTGCATTCTTGAGGCCGAAAGGCATGACCTTGAAGTAGAAGATCCCTCGCTCTATAATGAAGGAAGTCTTCTCATGGTCGTCCGGATGCATCAAGATCTGGTTGTAGCCTGAGAAGACATCCATGAAACTTAAAAGGTCGTGACCAGCCGTGGCGTCTATCATCATATCAATGTGTGGTAGGGGGAAGAAGTCCTTAAGACATGCCTTGTTACAATCTTTGAAGTCGATGCATACTCGCCACTTTTCATTCTTCTTCTTTACGACCATGACGTTGGCTAATCAGTCGGGATAGTTTAATTCTCGTAGTGACCCTATGTCGATCAGTTTTGAATCTCCTCGTTGATGATGTTGTTGCGCTTGGGCGCGAACTTTCGTCGCTTTTGCTTAACTAAAGTGTAGTCTGATTCCACCTGTAGTCTGTGGACCATCACTTCCGAGTCAATGCCTGTCATATCTGCGTGCGACCATACAAAGATATCATGTTGCGTAAATAAGAATTCGATGAGCCTGGCTCTAAGGTCTGGTCTAAGTCGAGACCCTAAAATTTAGATGACTGAGATTTAATAAATTTATTTTTCTTTTATTTTCTCACACATCTCTCTCATTAATTTATTTTATTTAACCTCTTATGTCATTATGATATATTAATATTTTATTTCATTATATTTTTTTCTCTCTTACATTTTTATTTTTTCCTCGTATACATTTTTATTTTATTTGTTACTTGACTTCTTTTTTTTTCCATATTTATTCGGAAAAAGACCAACCCCCTCCTACTTATTTTATATATTTCTTTTAACTTTTAATTATTCTTTATTTATTAAAAAATTAATTATTATTATTTAAGTTTTCAAACTGTATGCCGTTGTCGGAAATAATGGTATTTGAACTCCGAACTTATATATGATGAATTTTTTCACAAAATCAGTTGTGTTTTAATAAGTTAAAATTTTCTACTAATATATGTAATTATAGTAATTTAATAAATATAAAATCATATATTTATTATATAAAAATACTTTAATAATATTATATATATTTATTATGATATTCTAATATCATTTTCAAGTTGATTACTTCTATGTGGCCAAAATCCAAAGTGTACCGCTGCCCCACCACTATTATCACTTTTAATTATATTTTAAATTTTCCTACTAATATATATGTAATTATAATATGTTTTTAATTTAATAAAATATATATATATATTTATAATATTAAATGTCTTATAAAATACTATAATTACACCAAGTTTACAGGTATCAGATGTCAATATGTCATGGACTACCCTTTCTTTTTCAAGTTCTTTTCAGGCATGGGACCACCAATATATATATTTTTTTTTAAAAGGAAAAATTCAACTCAAACGACAGAAACACAACCTAAAAACTTGGAAAGCCAGTCAGGATAGAATAAGAAAACCAGCCCTCAGAAAATCAGGATAAGGTATTAAAATTACACCAACTCACCACCTAATAAAAGAAGATATGGATAAAAGAAGATACGCGTTATACCAACTGACAGCCAAAGGTAATGAAGTCAATATTCAGCACCAAAAAACAGTATCTGCATTTCAATAATGCTAAAATTAAACAAAATTAAATAAAAATATAGCTGCAATCCCAATATTAAAGAATTATTTTGATTCAACCATCTCCTTTTGACTTGTTATAAGAAGTTTAATATTATAAATATATATATTTTTATATTTTATTAAATTAATAACATATTATAATTAAAAATTGAAAATGTGATTAATGGTATGGCAATACACTTTGGATTTTGGCTGCATCGCACTATGGCAGAAATCAACTTGAAAATGATATTAGAATATTAGAATAAATATATATGATATTAATAAAGTATTTTTATATAATAAATATATGATTTTATATTTTATTAAATTAATATAATTACATATATTAGTAGAAAATTTTAATTTATTAAAATGCAATCATATATAAATTCAGGGTTTAAAACACTATTATCTCTGCCAACAGCACACTATTTGATAATTTAAATAATAATAAATAATCTTTTAATAATTAAAAATTAAAGAAATATATAAAAAAAAGTAGGAGGGGGTTGGTCTTTTCCAAATAAATATGGAAAAAAAAGAAGTCAAGTAACAAATAAAAGAAAAACGTATATAAGGAAAGAATAAAAATGAAAGAGAGAAAAAAATATAATAAAATATTAATATATCATAATGACAGGAAATGTGAAATAAAATAAATTAACGAGAGAAATATGAGAGAAAATAAAATAATAAATAAATTTATTAAATCTCAGTCACCCAAATCTTAGAGATTCAATAATTATAAAATCGTGTTAAATATTATGTTAAAATTTGTATTCCTCGATCCTTTCATATATGTAGAGCATTACTCTACTAAAAATACATTTAATCAACTAATAATTAAATTCATATTACATTTTTATTTAATTAAATAAAGTAATTATAATTGTACTTATTTAATTAAAAATACGAAGATATTAAAGGAAATGTAAATTTTAATTATTTAATTAAGGACAATTATCAATTTAGACCCTACGTTTTGATTAATTATGAGTTTAACACAGTTTGCTTTATTGGTACCTGTAAACCCTATATTTTCGTAAATGTATCAATCTGGTCCCTCTGACTAATTTTTAACGATCAATCTCACAAAAAATTATAAAAGACAGTTTTACCCTTAAACTATTTAAATGTTAAAACTACAAACTCATTTAATAATATTTTGTAGCCAAAATCCAAAGTGTACCGCTGCCCCACCACTATTAATTTTAATAATATTTTCAATTTTTTGATATTATAAATATAATTATCATTTTTATTTATTTTTAAGTCAAGCTATTTTAATATATTTATAATATATATATATATACACACATATAATATAAATATAATGTAATTAGAGTCTGGCTACAATGCCGGGACAAAAAGTGGTGGGTATCATGCCCACCACTTTTTGTGTAAAACCGCAGGATTTATTTTAAAATCTAAAATTCGGATATTAATATTAAAGGAGTTATAAGAATTATTAATTTACCACTAATTAGAAGTCAATTTTTGATTGATTAACAAGTGTGGAATATTTTTGGAATTTAATTTCATGGGAATGATGTGAGTTAGTATATGTAAAATTTTCCCTAGAGAAACACAATCCATGTGAAGTAAAAAAAAAATGAACCAATCATGAAATGACAAGTCAATAATTAGTGGATGGAATAATTAATGAAATGAAATGTGATTAGTGGATTAGTTTGTAAATTAAAAGATTGTTGACCAAATTCATATGATTAATCGTCAATTTGTTGTCATTTTATGAATTGTAAAGATCAAGGGGCAAGTTGTAATTACTAAGTGATATATAAGTATGTGTTATTGGAGATTCCACTCATACACAAATACCTAACAGCCAGCAAAGAGAGAATAAGAGAGAGAGAGCAGAGCAGCCGTGAAGAAAAGAAGAGAGAAGAAGGAAAGAGTTCGGCCGAAGAAGGAAGAAAAAGGAAAAAGGAAAGTGGCGGCCGAAGAAGGAACAAGAAGAAGAAAAAACAAAAGAAGCAAGTCGGCCGAAGAAGAAAGAAAGAAGAAGGAGAAAAAGAAACAAAGCAGTTATGAAGCAAAGAGAGAAAGGAGAAGAAGAAAAAAAGGAAAGAGAAAAAGAGAAAAAGGAGAAGAAGAAGAAGCCGACCAAGAAAAGAAAAAGGGAAAGAATAAGTCGAGAGAAAGAAAAAAAAGAAGAAAAGAGAGAGAAAGGAAAGAAGAAGAAGGGATTTCGGTCAACCAAAAAGAAGAAGAAGAAGAAGAAGAGCAAGAAGAGTCAAGGAGGACTTGGGTAAGTGTTGATAAAGTTGAGTTGTTTTGGAATTGTGTTGAACATACAACCAATTGACAAGCCTATTACGTTCGACATATATTCATCATTACACTCGACATCTATATCATTACAGGTAGCATTCTATCCTTACTTGCCATCACTCATATATATTTTCTAACTTGGACGTTGGAGATTGTTTGACTGACACCATCCCGGTGTCTTAGAGAGCTCGACCCTGTTAATATCATTTTGCTAGTTGTAAGCCCCATTTTAACTCGAACGTAGGCCCCAGATCCTACCAGTAGATTCTAGCATCTACAATAATAATTTTTAATTTTTCTGAAGTTTTTAATTTTGGTGTTAAATTATTTTAAATATTTAAGGGCTTTTCTTATAAATTTTATGTACTTTATAATTTTAATTTTTTTAAAAAAATTAGTGACACATTAGATTCTTATTTGATGTACAAGTTAAGGTTAATTTGTTAAATTTTAAAAAATAAAATGGAAAAATTATATTTTTACCCAATAAATTAAAGCTAAAGAGTAAAATGGTTAATATATATATTCTACAATGTTTGGCTATCAAAACATTTGGTTACAGAGACTAAAATGAAGGATTTTTGAAAAGTTATGGACCACGCGAGTTAAAAAATAAATATCGGTCAAAAAGTAATAATTAAAAAATATGACTAAAATGACTTTTGCCCATTAGAGTAAATAACAGTCAGAGCCCCGATGTTTGCTCTTCTACAAGCAAAAACAATCTTTGTGTTTATTGGCAAAGCCTTCCCCCGCCGTTAGTCAACTTTCGTCCAATTTAAACGGTTGACCTAGGTTAATTATTAAAAAGATCAAAATACCCCCAAAATAATATTACCAAAATTTATTAAATATAAAATTAGTTAAGATCTCCACCATCCATCTCACTTGAGATGGACGGTAGAGATTAAGTTTTTTAAAAAATATATTTAAAAAATAAATTTCAGATCTCCACCATCCAACTCTAAATGGTAGGTGGAGATCTGAAGTTTTTTTTTTTATTTTGAAAAAAAAAAGAAGAAAAAAAAAGGGGGATATCCATAGCGAATCCCCATAGATCCATCGAGTCTCCCCTATTCGATGGGTTTCAAGAACCCTATCAACTTAGATGGAAGTTGACTAACGGTAAGGGAGATCTTTACCAATAAACCCAAATATTGTTTCTGCTTATAGGAGAGCAAACCTTGGGGCGTCTGGGTGTTATTTACTCATAACACAATGAATCTTTAGTTAGTAAAATGTATATATTGAATCTAATTTGAATAAATGAGTAAAATGTATGTTAGATTTGATACACTGCATACTTTTAATTAAATAGGTAAGTACATTGAATATAATTTTTAAATGGATCTCTACCGTCCATCAATGTAGAGATCATATTGAAATTTTTTTATAAAAAAATTATTGTGAATGGAGAATTAAAAAAACAATTGTAGATGGAAATCCAATCTTTAGATTGGATCTCTAATGTCCATCAACCACAAAAAAAATTTGTGAATGGAGATTCAATCTAGAGATTGGATCTCAACACCAAGGACAAAAATAAATAAATAATTCAAATCTCCAGGGAGATCGTCTCCATTATCGAAGATGGGTAACCTCTATTGTTGGACCAGCGATGAAGACCCTTTGATCTCCAGCGATGAAGACCCTGTAACCTCCATCGCTGGTCCAGTGATAAAGACCCTTGGGTCTCCATTCCACTACAAACATAAAATTTTTTTATTGTTCTTTTTAAAAGAAAATTAGTTTTTTAAAAATATTTTTAATATTATCTTTACCGTCTATCAAGATTGATGGACGGTGGAGATCCATTTAATTTTTTAATTTTATTTTAAAAATATTAACATAAAATAGACATATTTGTATTGTAGATTATTTATTTTTATTTTAATGACACATGTCATATTTGTATTAATATCTAGATATTAATAAAAGTAAAGTTGTCAAAAAATTTACAAGTTTGAGGGTAAAATTGTAGTTTTAACTCATTTAAACAGTTCAAGGGCAAAACTGTCTTTTTATTATTTTATGTGAGTTTGACTGTTAAAAGATTGGTCAGAGAGACCAGATTGATACATTTACGAAAATATAGGATCCACGGGTACCAATAAAGCAAACTATGCTTAAAAAACTCATAATTCATCAAAACGTAGGGACTAAATTGATAATTGCCTTTGATTGAATAAGTAAAATGTATATTTAATTTAATTTCTTCATACTTTTAATTAAATAAGTACAGTTATAATTATTTTATTTAATAAAATAAAATTATAATCGGAATTTAATTATTAGTTGATTAACTGTATCTTATGTAGATTATATATATATATATCGGAAAGGATCGAAGAACACAAGTTTTAACATAATATTTAACTCGATTTTATAACCATTGAATCTCTAAGATTTGGATGGTTGAGATTTAATGAATTTATTTCTTATTTTATTTTCTCTCATATCTCTCTCATTAATTTATTTTATTTCACATCTCCTGTCATTATAATATATTAATATTTTATTTCACTATATTTTATTCTCTCTTACATTTTTATTCTTTCCTCGTATACGTTTTTATTTTATTTGTTACTTTTTTTTTCCATATTTATTCGGAAAAAGACCAACCCCCTCCTACTTTTTTTTATATATTTCTTTTAACTTTTAATTATTCTTTATTTATTAAAAGATTAATTATTATTATTTAAGTTGTCAAACTATGTACCGTTTTCGGAGATGATGGTGTTTTGAACCCCAAACTTGTATATGATAATTTTTTTCACAAAATCAGTTATCAAAGGGAATAACCAAACACCCATGATCCATAAATGAAAATGACCCTCTCTAATCGGTTCAGTTTGGTTCGATTTGATTAGGGTCGGTTTGATTATGTGTCCACCCTACCATTCATCGCCTCCATGACCTTTGTCTAAACTCAACATCTATTTTGCCTCCACAATATCAGCCAACTCTATCATACACCCCATCTATTCCATTTCCCAAAACTCATAATTATCACACATTAATATAAAAGGGAAATGTCACATTTTTAATCCTTATTTTTAAAAAATTATTTTTTTAGTCTATCTCATTAAATATTTAACAATCAATTGTGACATTATGTGTTAAAAGTAAAATTTTAACTTTATAACTATAAAAAAACAATACAATTATCAACAATAAAATCTTAAATAAACAATAAAATAATTAGTCAACAAACCCATGAATAACTTAAATAAATACCTAATAAAAAAGAGATACTGAAGAAAAACTTTATTTACAAAAATAAGAAAATAGAAAATTTTATAATAGATAATAAATAATACAAAATGGAAGCCTCTATCCGGAGGATTCTTTTTTTAAAAAATAATCTTAATTTATAAATAGATTATTACTGTTGACGTGCAAATATGGTCAACGCAATTAATAGTAATTATCAGTAATTTAAGTGGTAAAAAAGAATCGACACAAGAGTTTTAAAATGGTTCGGTTTAAAGTAATGCCTATATTCATTATTCTTAGTATTTCAAACGAGATCGCTGGGAGTAAATGCAGAGCTCGCTTCTTTGTGTTTTTTACTGTAAAAGTTGGTAACCCTTTTAACAGAGATGATATGTCCCTTTTATATTGTGAATGGGCTGAAGCCATTCTATTTTATATGGAATCTAATTATATAAATTAGGGACTAAATTATATCTTTAAGAATCGCGGTTTAATTGAAATACAATTGTTGAAATTAAGAAGCTTGAGATTGATATGTATTTTGCTTAGTTTACTTAAATTAAATCCCTTTATTCTGGGGATTCCTCTTTTGATTAGTGCTTCGAGTTGATAGCTTGCGCGGGCTGGGTATAATACGACTTGCAGGCAGTCTTATTTGATGAGGGATAGTGTTGATTCCTTCAAGTGTTTTTGAAATAGCAGCTCGCGTAGAGCTTTCTCCTTTTGGAACGTTGGAGTGGGGGTACATATGTTTGTATCATGAGTTGTTAGCTTTCTTCACTCGCTTGGGCCTTATTGTTTCATTTTGGCTTGCATGGGCTTCATTGATTTGCTTGGGCCTATTGTGTTTTTTAGCACCTTTGGGCCTATTTGGACTTAGTGAAATTTGGCGCATAACATTAGTCCCCCAGCTTCTAGCTAAATTAAATCCCTTTATTCTGAGGATTCCTCCTTTGATTGGTGCTTCGAGCTGATAGCTTGCATGGGCTAGGTATAATACGACCTGCGGACAGTCTTGTTTGATGAGGGATAGTGTTGATTCCTTCAAGTGTTTTTGGAATAGCAGCTCGCGTAGAGCTTTCTCCGTTTGGCACGTTGGAATGAGGGTACATATGTTTGTATCATGACTTGTTAGCTTTCTTCACTCGCTTGGGCCTTATTGTTTCGTTTTGGCTTGCATGGGCTTCATTGATTTGCTTGGGCCTATTGAGTTTTTTAGCACCTTTGGGCCTATTTGGGCTTAGTGAAATTTGGCGCATAACATTACTCCCCTACCTTCTAGCTCGATAATTTCGTAGCAGAAGCTAACATAATTTTCTTTTGCGAGCTTAGGTTTTGAGAGGTCGTTGCTGGTTCGTTTCATGGGAAGGTCATGGGTCATCCTCTCAGGTCGCTAGTGCCAGGTCATAGAGGCAGCTATTCTTCTGGTGAGTGAGAAACGTCATGTCAACCGCCACGCTATCCTCTGCATTAAATGCATGCGTTAAATCAGTGACCCTTCGAGTATCCCACCATATCCCCAAGTTGAATCTTGGCCGTAGATCTTCTTTCAGGTGATTATTACTTTAATCCAACGGCTGGAGTCTTTTGATTATATATGGGGCCTCCTTCGTTGTTTTCTTCATTTTTTCAAAAACTCTTATGAACTTCATTCTTCTTTTCTTCAGGAATAGTCTTCAAGGGGGGTTATGTTTCAACTTCGTTCGCTGATTCCAGTTGCTTGAAAAATCTTAAAGTCTACATCTGTCTGTGCGAAGGTGGATCTGTCATTGTCTTGTTGGCTGCAACTATCGTTCTTCGTTCTTTTTGTGGTGAGTTTCCTACTTCCCTTCGTTTTCTTTTCCGCTGTCCTTGTTTGCTGCTTTTCTGATCCTCTGGGTCCTTCATTTGAGTTTTTCGTGCGCTTGAATCTTCTTTGGGTGCCTGGAAGTCGTAAAGTTTTTTTTTCCTCTGTCCAACTACGTAATTATGACCCTCATGCCTCTGGCTCGAGCTCTTAAGTCGCGGTAGATACCTAAGCTTCCTTTATGCTGACTGACTTTAGGTTCTCCCTTTATTGTAGATGTCTAGTTCGAGCTTCTGTCTCTGGTCTTCAATAGGTCGAATTGTCTTAAGAAAATGCTTTGAGGACAATCACAGTAGCCCAGGTCGCTGCCAATCAGCAGGAGGTCGTGAAGGTAGTGAATGGTGTGGAAATTGTGACCAACCTTCTGCAGGCCGTCTGTAGAGGCTCACGTCGGAGAAAAGAGGCTTTTTCGTAAGTCCCTTCCAGAATTCATAGGGGGGATTTGAGATTTATAGCGGACTCGTTTCACTTTCCTAGGGGCCACCAAATGTTGGTGTCTGTTGTAACAGATAGAGCTACCTATCCTCCCGGCTATATCACTATTAGCTAGCACCACCTGATCGCAGGATTGCGGTTTCCCATCCCAGGGTTTCTAATAGATGTCCGGAACCTTTTGAAGCTCGCTCCGATGCAGCTTACCCCCTCCTCTTACGGCCAACTCCTCAACCTTTATCTTTTGTTTAGGAGGTACGGGATCCCTCCTTCGAGTGATAATATCATCAAACACTACTTTTTCCTGAAGTAATGTCCCCTACCAAGGTGCTCCCCTGATGGATATCTGCATGATGAGATATGCTATCTCAGCATGGGAGCAGGAGATCTCAAGGACCTACTGCGAGGGACCCAAGGTTGAACATAAAGGATTATAAGGCGAATTACTTTTTTGTTAGAGGTCCAGAGGTCAAGCTTATAGAAAATAAGAGCTTCGTGCTGATGTCCAGTAAGTCTTTTTAGCATATGCTGGTAGAGCTTATTATTTTTTGCCAATGCCTTGTATTTACTCCTTTATTTGTTTATAGAGCGCATGGGCTCAGATACGGTGATCTTCGAGGAGGAGAATGAGGTGCTTGACACTTTCAAGGTGTTGATCCCAGGGGATTCGAAGGAACTTGCTGAATATAGGCAAGTTACTAAAGAGCTCCTAATGAGTTTCAAGCTAACTCCTAACTGTATGGAGGTGCTGCAGCTTGACGAGGTGCAGGACATCCAAGAAGTGGCTACGCTATATACCTCGACCAAGGATTACTCACACTCGATCTCGTCGCCAGCGATAGTTGGGAAGCAAACAACAACAACAACAATAACAACAATGCTCGTAGCAGCAACAGGATCATATTAGGAGGTTGCATACGATGAGGTGCCCCTCCATCAAGAGGGGAGGCAACGTTCCTGCTTTAGCTATTCCTTCCTAGAAAGCTAGAACAGATGAGTCTAACTAGAGTGGTCAGCCCCTACTTCTGAAGAGAGTCACTCCAAGCCTTCCACTACCACCTCCTATAGATATCGCTAGTGCTCGCAGGAAAAGAAAGAGAGTTGATTTTGATTGTTTCGCAAAATAGCTCGTCTTGATGGGGAGGCTTGCTCATTCTGCCACGGTAGGCCAAGCAGCTCTCCCGTTCTAGAGCCGGGGCCTTAGTCCAATTGCGAAGGAGTATCTTAGGGGAGCCCCAACCCTTTATGAAGAGTTTCTCACTGCCGGCCTGAGCCAGCGTATTGAGGAAGATAAGGGGCCACACCTCCACCACACACTGGTTCGTCATGCCCTCATGGTAGGTGTTTGATTTTTGGGCTTCCATTATCTATTATTATTATTTTTTTATTTTTTTTAAGGGTAAGGTTTTCTCACCCCTTTTTCCCTTTCCGTTTTAGACCGCTAGCCTGGTATTTAAGGATGTGCTCGAATCGAAGGAGAAAAATGCGAAGAGGATAGAGTTGCATGATGAACTTATAAAGGAAAGGAATGAGCTCACCATGGGGGCAGGTCGTGAAAAGCAATTGGCGGTGGATCTTAAGAAATCTCGAGCCCGTGAGAAGGCCTTGGAGTTGGAGCAGAAAGAATCGGCTGTTTAGGCGACCATGTTGCATGCCAATATTGAACAGGTTCGTGGTGAGCTAGCTCTTTCTCATGAACTCTTGGAGAAGTCAAAAGAAGACTTGGCCAAGACAAACGAGGAGCTCGCCCAAAAGATTAGAAACTGGGAGGAGGAGAATCCGGCACTAGTTAATAAATCCCAAAATGATCTTTTCTACAATATCTGGTTCCGATATTCGTGTTTACCGTTGAATTTTCTTGGCCTAGCTGTTGGAGAAGATTAGGGGTTTCGAGGAGTTGTGGGCTTCGGGTGCTATTGAGGTTCTTGAGGAAGGTCGTGGGGCGCAGGACGAAAATAATGGTCAAGCCACACTGGGGGGTGAAAATCCTCCAACTAGCCAGTCCTGACTAAGTGCTTTCAACGTCTCCTCTTCCTCCTTCTCCAACGCTTGCTACCTTATCACATTGGTATAGGTCCTTACACTTGGATCAGACGTATTCTCCCTCACAGCAAATGCATTGTGCTTCCCTGACAAGGTCATTCAACTCAACCTCCACTTCTTTTTCGGCTGGCGAGGTCATTCAGTTCAACCTAATCCTTCTTCAACTGGCGAGGTCATTCAACTTAACCTTCAATCCTTATTTTGCTGGCGAGGTAATTCAACTCAACCTCCACTCCTTCTTTGGCTGGCGAGGTCATTCAGCTCAACCTTCAATCCTTCTTTAGCTAGCGTGGCTAAGTTGTTATTTATATGGATCCTATTGTGTTGTAGGGTATCGTAGAATTTCTAAGTCTTATAATTTTCTCAAGGATTCAATTTTGACTTTATTGTAATCTCAGCCTGCCTACGGCTTTAATTAATGAATTTTCCTTTATCCTGATCAAGTACTACATGCCTTATATATATATATATGTGTGTGTGTGTGTGTGCATATTTACATCTACTAGCTCTAATCAAACAATCATTTAATGCATAGTAATGTGAAGCTCAAGTACTTGTATAAAGGGATAGAACCTAGTGAACGACTTCGTAAGGAGGGGAGGGAATAAGTGGGCTTTGGCCAGGAGATGCTCCCATGGAGTGTATTTTAGTGGCATTAGTTGTCCTTGGACTTATAAGCTTGCCACTTCGTTGGTACACCTCAAGTCTTTTCTAGCTCCTTAGAGAGACTAGATGTGGTATGTGTTGACTTCGCTAGTTTGAGAGCTCGTGAGTTTCTCAGGTTGGCAAGTCTTGTCAACTTTTAGCACGGCTCCTCGGGAAGGCATGCTACCACAAGTGATGACCTCGCTAGTTTGAGAGCTTGCGAGCTTCTTAGGTTGGCGAGTCTTGTCAAATTTATGCAGCTCCTCGAGGAGGCTATTTACTATAAGTATTGACTTCACTAGTTTGAGAGTCTGTCAATTTAGTACTTAGGTATGTCATGAGGGATTCCACCTTGAGTGTTTATATTGACCCTGCTAGTTAATTGAGTTTGTCAGCCCATAGGTTAGCACGTTTTTTTGTCAATGTTTACAGCTCTAGGCCTGTTCCCTCGAGTATTTCTATTGACCCTGTTTATTAGATAGCCCGTAGGCCGTCAAGTTGGCGAGTTTCGCCAATGTTTATACTCAGTTTTTCTGCGAGCTCGTAGGGTTATACTCATTTTTTTTTTTGCTAGCGGTGGTCCACTTGGGGGATTTTTGTATTGGCGTTCATTTCAACTGCTGTCCGCTGATGATCCTCTGATTTTTGTATTGACGTTCATTTCATCTGCTATCTGCTGATGATCCCCTAGCCCCCCAAGGTCGATGGGGCAATTTTGGTACGAGAGCTTGTGAAAATAAAAAATGCATAGTTTTATTGATTGAGAACCATTATAGATAGAACCTCATAGCTGTTCTATTTTTCCATCTCGTGATACTTGTACTTTTCCAGCTTTTTTTTTTTTAGGCAATGAAAGGCAATGAGCTCTACTTCTCTCAGTTGCCCTTTCACTGGGTGCAGTTGGTACCTTCTATTGGAGGGGGCTTCAGCTAAAACTTTGGCCTTTACTGCCTTATCTTGTGTCCCAAACTTGATCGTCTTCTCATAGCAGGATCTGGCTGCCTTCTATTCTCCATACATATGTCCCACGCCTGTCAGGGTTGGAAAATTCAGGGTTATATGCTTTGTAGTGGTGATTACCTCCAAATCGTTAAGAGCAAATCTTCCCAGAACGGCGTTGTAAGCTGTCGAGCAGTCTATGATAAGAAAGTTGACCATTATGGTCGCTTGACAGCCATGTTCCCCTAAGATGAGAAGTAAAGTGATCAGTCCAAGAAGGATAATTGAATCACCTGTGAAGCCGCAGAGTAGTTCGCTTGAAGGCCGTAGATGGCTTTGTTTTAACCCCATCATCTCGAAGGCTGATTTGTATAGGACATTCACCAAGCTTCCATTGTCAATCATCGTCCTGTAGATGGCCATTCCTTCTATTGTTACCAGGATGACAATCGCATCATTGTGTGGTCAGTGCACACCTTGCATGTCTGCATCTATGAAGGCCACCCCTTCCATTATCGTTCTGCACTGCTTTGCAAGCCATTCGTCCGCGTTCATCATTTTTATAGTTGAGTAGCTGGCCTCTTTCACGTGTCGTGTTGGTAACCTGTTTGAACCTCCCGCAAGATGAGGTCATTTATAAATGGTAAGGATTGTCCTTACCGCAAGCTCGTTTGGGATCAACTCTGGGTGGACAGGTTTGATCATCTGTTGCTATTATTGCTGCTGCAGTGGTTGTGGTTGTGGCTAGTTTCTTGGATGCACCACGTAATCTCCCAGGCGACCTCGCGTTATGGTAGGCACAAAACTTGAGCTTTCGAGTTCGGGTTGGCGTCCTCATAGGAGGCGGCATACCGAACTCCTTCATATTCCTCTCTATACTGAAGATTTTATCTTGAGAATCGGACAACTGTGCAAAGGTCTGGTATCGACCTCAATTTCTTCGCACATCTTTATCATTCCTAACTTTTTTGGCTACCTAGTTTGCGGGGCCTCATCTCTTTAGGAGCCCCTATTCCGACCGCGGGGGTTATTATCGTCGTTTCCTCCATTGTCTTTCTGCTTGCTCTTGTCGAGTGGGCTCCTGCTTCTGTTCGTCCAAAAAATCTTCTTCTGTTCGAAGGCTTCTTCCATACAGATGTAGGTGTTGGACCGCTAGTAGAAGTGCCTAAGTGTTTTCACCGGTTTGCCGTATATGCTTCAATAGAGTTCGCAGTCTTTTCGCAACCTAGCAGTGATCATAGTGAGCACACTTTCATCAGTTGGGCTTTCCACGCAGCTGACTTCCCTTTATAAATGGGTTATATAGTCTTTCAAAGGCTCTCTGATTTCTAAAAGATTATTGCCAGGTGGCAGGAAGGAACGAGCTGCTTCTTCAATGCCTGCTACTGATTCAGGAATAGTACCTGGCACTGATTCCACCTTGTTATGCTACCAGCAGGGAGCCCCCTAAGCCATTTTCTTGGAATTTGTCGTAAGGTCGCTGGGAACCATCGGCACTTGGCTCTGCCGTTGGCCGTGAGAAGGCTCATTTACACATTGTAGGCGTCCAAGTGATCGAAAGGGTCACTGGACGCCTGGTAAAGAGGGATGCTAGGCATCTTAAAACGTTTTGGTAGTGGTTCATTATCTATCTCCTAGCTGAACAGGCTTCGTTCTATATACCTATCATTGGGCTTTACCCCTCCACGTTGCTGCTCTAATACGGGGGATGGAGGGGTTGTCTTCGATTCACTAGAGGTAGCGCTACCTTCCTTCAGTTGGCTACCTCCTCCCGTTTAGCTATGGTTCAGCATTTTGATCCCAGGGGATTTAAGTTGGCATCGCGCGACGAGTGGCCCTAATGTTGCCCCCACTCAATCGTTGGTCATGCACTTCCCCGTGCTGCCTAGTTCATTGAGACACACTGCGTGACGCTCCCTGTTAAATTCTACGTACCTTTCACCATTGGCATTTACGTGAATCACAGGCCCAATGCGATGAGGCCCTTCCAACAATTCATCACGTTGCATTGGTTGAGTGGAAGGAGATCCCACTTCGCTGAACGTCATTTCGTAGGGGATTCTGCTTGCTAATGTGATAGGCGGGGTGATTCAAGTCGACATCACCTGGATGCGGCGGCGAGGTACTCTTCATAATCTGCTCGCGAGGGGGTTAACTTCGCAACAGGAGGTGGTAGCTACGGGATATCTCTGCTACCATTCTTTTCAATTCTGTCTACCTCTCCATCCATTTGTTAAGGTCTAGAGGTCTGGACGGGCCAACTTGATCTTGGCTTTGAGGCTCCATCTGGGGGTGAAGTTGACCAGTCGATGGGTTTGAGGCTAGCAAAGGAACCACCGGGGCAGCGGGTGCCGCGTTTGGCGCAACTAGTGTGTTTGGTGCCACCAGTGCGTTTGGCACGCGCCACCAGTGCATTTAATGCAACCGATGGGGCTAGAGGCTGATGAGATGCCTCTGAATGTTCCCCGACTAGGGTATGTCTCTACTCCTTGCGGTCTTGGAGCGGGTTTATATGCCTCTCGTCATTGATTTGGAAGGATTTACCTAAGAAAAAAAAATAGAATTAAAATATTGTTCCTTACCGGAAGTGGAGGTTTAAATCCTTAAACGGGCCCTCCTTCTAGCGCTAAAATGTTGACGTGTGAATATAGTCAACGCAATTAACAGTAATTATCAGTAATTTAAAGGGTGAAAATGGATAAAAAAGAATCGACACAAGAGTTTTAAAGTGGTTCGGCTTAAAGTAATGCCTACATCCACTGTTCTTGGTATTTCACACGAGCTCCCTGGGAGTATATGCAGAGCTCGCTTCTTTGTGTTTTTGCTGTAAAAGTTGGTAACCCTTTTAACAGAGATGATCCATACCTTTTATATTGTGAAGGGCTTAAATCATTCTATTTAACATGGAATCTAATTACATAAATTGATGACTAAATTATATCCCAAAGAATCGCGGTTTAATTGAAATACAATTGCTGAAATTAAGGAGTTTGAAATTGATATGGACTTTCCTTAGTGGACTTAAATCGAATCCCTTTATTCGGAGGATTCCTCCTTTGATTAGTGTTTCGAGCTGATAGATTGTACGGGTTGGGTATAATGTGACCTGCAAGTAGTCTTGTTTGACGAGGGATAGCATTTGATTCCTTCAAGTGTTTCTAGAATATTTTAAAACTAAAATACTTATGGATCCATCAACTTTTGACTAACATTTCACTGACGAAATGAGCAAAAAGATGATTTTTTTTTATTAAAAAAAAAAAACCGAATGGTTGTTCGGTGGTGTTTCGTAAAAGCTGTTTTTCCATTTTTTTAAATAAATAAAAAAAAAAGGCACAAAACACGTTTGGAGCATCATTTTCAAATTTAAAACATCTGAAAAATACGAAATTCAATTTCCAATTTTTTTTTTTTTGACAAAATTCAATTTCCATTTTAAGGCACTAAAAGAAGGCTTTATGGAAACATCACATTGTTTTAGAATCTGTTCGCTAACTTTTTTTTTTTTATTATTATATTCTATTTTATTAATTTTTATTTGAATATAAAAACTATATTCTTAGAATTTGAAAATACATCTGGTACTAATAATTGAAATTCTAGAAAAGAGAATGTTAAATATTGCAATATGTATTGGGTAAAATTGTTTGGAAAACATATTTATTTTTAGGGCAGATTGAAATGATCAAATACCCTGACGTTTTGTCATATTTTTATGAAATCGCACTTTTCTTTAAGTTACAACTAAATACCTCGAATAATTATCAATTTAATCACTAAGATATTTAAAAATATCACTTTTAATCAATTATTACTTTTTTAACTCTTATAGTCCCTATTATTTTCAAAATATATTAATTTAGTCTCTATAACAAAAATTTTGACGGTCAAACCTGACATAAAGTATAAATTAATCATCTTACCCTTTTTTATTAAATTATTAATTTAGAATGACGTTTTTATCCTTTAATTTTTTAATAACTTTACCTATTTAGATAGTCAAATAAGAAATTGATATAGGTTATAAAAATTTATTTTTTTAAAAAAAACTTAAAATGACTAAATAATAAAATAAATATGATAAAATTTATTAAAAATAAAAACTAATTATAAAAATATTGTAAATTTTTTTTAAACAATGTTATAAGTAATTTCATTTATTAAAAATAAAATAAAATTCAATGAATACTTATAAAACTCAAAATTTAGTAATTTAATATATCTAGATAATAAATTTATATAAATGTATATATTTTTATTTTTATAATATAATAATAATAACTGTATATATATTGTAATTTTTATTATTATATTTTATTTTTATAATATATATATATATATAATGTTATAATACAATATTATAACATTTTAACGTTTTAACTAAATTTTGAGTTTTATAATTTTATAATTTTTAATTTTAATTTTATATTTAATAAATGATGTTATTTTTAAATTTTTAAAAAATTTTAAATTTTTTAAATTTCTAATAAATTTATAATATTTATTTTTTATTTAATCATTTTTTATTTTATTTTTAAAAATTACATTTTAAATTTTTTATTGCACTATTCAAATAGGTAAAATTATTAAAATGTAAAGTTTGAGGGTAAAATCATCTTGCTAATTTAATAAAAAAGAGTAAGATGGTCAAATTATACTTTATGTCAGGTTTGACCGTCAAAATTTTGGTCATAGGGACTAAATTTATATATTTTAAAAAAGATAGGAACCATTTGAGTTAAAAAAATAAAAATAAATCAACAAGTGATACTTTTAAATATATTAGGGACCAATTAATAATTATTCGAGGTACTGGGTTATAGTTTAAGAAAAAATACGATTTCATTATAATATGACCAAATATTAGGGTATTTTATTATAATTTGCCCTTATTTTCAATATATTGTAAGGCTAAATGTAATATGTTTTGTAGTTAAATTATATATATTATTAAACAAAAATAATTTAAAAAGATTTTCTTTTTATTGTTTCCAAAAACCAATTATGAAAATATATATTTCATAAGAAAGCTATATCGGCTCACTCACACACTGGGACGGACCGTAGTGGAGGCGGGAGGGGACCATGGACCCCCAAAAAAAAAATTTTAAAAAAATTTAATATATAAAAAATTTATATATTAAATTTAAATATAAAAAATAAAAAATAAATAGTAATAAATTAAAAATGTTGGACTTGCACCCCAAATTTTCTTTTTTTGGTCCGCCCCTGCTTATACACAGACACACACATATATATTGCTATAAAATAAATTAAAATCAAACAAAATAATAATAGATATAAAGTAATAAAAACAAGAGCGAAGGAGAAAAAAGGGAAAAACATACTAAAAGGAGGAATGGACGAGACAGGCGAATGGAAGAGATAGCAAAAAGTTTTTGTTCTTGAGAAATTTTTATTGTGTACATTTCAACAACCATAAACTTCTTTATATAGACATTATTGACACCCTCACTAACCAATGAGAGTGATCACCCACCATTCCACCAATTAAAATTTAACTCAATAAAATAATAATTACTTAATATGGTGGCCATCCACCATTTATAACACTCCTCCTTGGATGTACATCATTTTAAGGTAATATATTAGTAAATAATATAAAATTCGTACATAATAAATACAATGATCTTCTGGATGATAAATGGTATTTGATGTGTCCAAAAATTGCCTAATTAAAAACCTTATTGGTAAAACTCAGTGGGAAAAAATCCGGTCGAAGGGAAAAAAAAGTACAGTGCACATATATTGTTTTCTTCAAAAATTTGCACCCCTTGATTATACGATCCCCCTGATAAAAATTAATTTTGTAGTTTACAAAGCCGACGCATATACCAATGCCATATACTAATTTCTCAAACGTTGATGTTGGCAATATTTTAGTAAACATATTTGCAAGTTTATCTATAAACCGTATCTATTTGATATCAATCTGTTGGCCTTGTTGAAGTTCATGAGTGTAGAAGAATTTTGAAGAAATATGTAATACACCCTCCCGATAGTATGTATTGTATGTATAGGTGTTGTAATATATTCTCCCAGAATTTATTGTACAGTACAAATGCAAATAAATAAGCTCTTATTATAAGCAAATTGAATGTTAAGAGTATTAATGGTACTATAGTGTAATTGATTGGATGGTTAGTAAAATTTCGTAAAGTATATACGAAATTCAATCATAAATTTCGGAGTATTAGTGATATTGGGAAGTCAAATAATAAATAATTTGTGACACATGAGATAGTAGGAAAAGTAATTTGAGATGAAATGTGATTAAAATTTATATGGTGGTCACTTTATGATTTTAAAGTATTAAGGGATAAGTTGCAGCTATTATATATATATATATATATACACACACACACACGTGTCAGTGGTGTGAATTAAAAATCAGAAATAAAAAAAAACCGAAATAAAAAAGTTTTGATGTTATTTTGGAAGATTTATTTTAGTGAAGACTAATGCTATTGCTCTCCCTATTTATGAGATCCAATTTATTAAGTTGCTTAAAGAAGTTTGAAATAAGCGTGAGAAAATTTATAGAGAGTTCTTAAGAGGATTTACTAGTAAGAGGAAGTATGTTTATTTGATTAATTATGAGATTATTAGTTTATCAAAACAGATAGGTAGTTTGAGTATCAGGCATAAGAAGACTTTGAATTAGTCCTTGCTTGACAATTCCAACTGGAGATTGACATAAAATGGTAGTAGTCTTTGATTAAATATGTTTAGTTGTAAGTTAAATGAGAATTAGCTTAATATTCAAAGGAGTTCTTTTTCTGAATGGAGAGGAATGAAAATTCAAGAAACTTTGTGAGGCTCTTCCTCTAGTCATTTTACAGTGTATTATCAATTTCCAAGTTAAAAGAGTGAGTAGTAGTGATAGTAGATTTGTTTAAGATCTCCCTAATATTTGAGAATTTCCAGTTGAAATAATTTATGTTAATATTAATGAGAATAGTAAAGTTGAATAATGAAAGTAGATATTATTAGGAACTCGAAATTGCAGACTAATGTAGCAGAAATCAGAAATTTTACAGGCATTTAATGATTTTGTTAAATGTACAGGTTATCAGGCTATGTTGGAGAATTCGATCAATCCTAATCGAAATATATATATATATATATATATATATATATATATATATATATATATATAGAAAATACAAAGAGAGGAGGTAAAGTCCATTTAGAATAGCAATCCTAGTGACTAACTTGATGAGGAAGAATATAAGCATGATTATCAGATAGAAAAGTTAAGAAAAAGAGACTAAGAATAAAAGAGTACAGATTTTCATATCAAAGATGATAGACTTGAAATAAAAAGTCAGTATATGTGAGTTCTTTCTGACTGAGGACTATTGAGAAATTTGAAAACGTATTTTGAGCGTGTATTGTGGAATTCAGGGAAAACTAGAATATCATCTATTATTAATAGAGTTTACCTATAGCAATAATTATCAGATCAGTATAGATATAACTTCATATGAAGTATTATACAGTAGAAAGTACAGAACTCCTATATGTTGGGATGAAACAGGTGATAAGGTATTAAATTAAATTACTACCAGAATTAATAAAAAGATTCACACTGTGTTACAGGTATTTAAGAATCAGCTGGTAGAATCAAAGAAACATATGACTTATTAGAGAAACCAATTCAGATTTTCGATCACATAGAGCAAGTTCTACATAATGGGGTTATTCCCTTAGTTAAAGTTAAAGTCCTATAGCAGAACCGTGACGTGGAAAAAAAACCACCTAAGAACCGAAAGATCATATGTATCATCAGTATATTTATCCTTGATAGGTAGCTTATATAAATTTCGAGAACGAAATTTTATTTTGGGGGGGGGGGGGGTAATACACCCTCCCGATAGTATGTACTGTATGTATTAGTGTTGTAATATATTCTCTTAGAATTTATTGTACAGTAAAAATGTAAATAGATAAGCTCTTATTATAAGCAAATTGAATGTTAAGAGTATTAATGGTACTATAGTAGAATTGATTGGATGGTTAGTAAAATTTCGTAAAGTATATACGAAATCCAATCATAAATTTCGGAGTATTAGTGATATTTGGAAGTCAAATAATAAATAATTGGTGACACATGAGATAGTAGGAAAAGTAATTTGAGATGAAATGTGATTAAAATTGATATGGTGGTTACTTTATGATATTAAAGTGTTAAGGGATAAGTTACAGTTATTATATATATATATATATATATATATATGTATATATATATATATATATATATATATATGTATATACATGTGTTAGTGGTGTGAATTAGAAATCAGAAATCAAAAATCAAAAAGAACAAAAAAAAAATAAAACAGAAAAACAGAGACTGGGTGAAGAACTCAGAAAATTAGAGAAGAAGGGAGAGAGATGCCGACCGAAGAGAAGAAAAAAGGAGAGAGAGAAGAAGAAATAAGGTTCAGCCGGCCAAGAAGAAAGAAATAGAAGAAGAGAGAAGAAAAGAGCAGTGGTTTACCTGTGCAGTCAAGAAGAAGAAGGAGCCGAGAGGAAGCAAGGAAGAAGGAGGTTTCGGCCAAGAGAAAGGGAGAAGAAGAAAGGAAAAGAAAAAGAAGAGAGAAGGAAGAAGGAGAGCTGACAGGCCTCTAACCTACTATCTCCCATTAGGTAGCCTGCCGGCACTCCACGGTAGCTTCCCAGTCTAGACTTGCCCCACTGAAAGGCTTTCGTGAAGCTAAGCCATTTCTTTTAACTGAAAATCTGAGTAAGAATTTTTTTTTTTTTTATACAAAACTATTTTATAAATATTTTAGCAAAAGTCTCCTCTATTTTTCTGAAATTACCAAATCTTAGAGACCTCCATAAAAACTTTAACACTTCTTATTTTCATATTTTCAACTACCATTAGGACCTCAGATCCATCTCAATCAACCACAATCACAACTCAAGCAGTGTAAATATTAAAATAAATAATTATCAAAGATAAATAAATCAAATCTTTAAATAAAATTCTTATATACTTATAACAATATTAAAATACAAACTTAACAACTAAAACATTATATATGCTTGTAAAACAGTCACAGCATCCTTTGACTGGTCCTGCTGGTCTTCGGCGTCCCTCAATGTCTGCACCTGTACCTGTACCTGGGAGGTTGATTTAAAAACATAAAACTATAATGAGCTAAAGGAGCTCAGTGAATGTTATTAATTTCTAAACAATTTAATGCTTCTAATTAAACCTCCTTGAAAACTGTTCTATAAAAAATATTAATCTCTTTTCTGAAATCTGAACTGATAAACTATTTCTGAAATCTTTTTTCTGAAATCCATGCTAAAACTATATTGATATCTAACTTCTGAAAACTGTTCTGAAAACTATACTGAAAACCTTTCAAACTTTCTGAAATACTTTTTGAAAACTAGAAAGCTGAGATAGTATATATATACACTTTACTTTTCTAAAAACTGAAAAGCTAATATAATATACTTTTCTGAAAACTGATAAACTGAACTAATATATTTCTCTGATAACTGATAAACTAAAATAATATAGTTTTCTGATAACTGAAATACTAAAATAATATACTTTTCTGATAATGTTTTTCTAATAAAACTTTTATGATAAAAACTTTCTGATAAACCTTGTCTGATAAAACTTTTTTTGATAAAAACTTTTGATAATGCCAATGGAACCCATATCTGATAACTGATAATCCATAGGACGACTCAACTGGCGCCGTACCATATGGAGGGTGTCACCAGGCGACTGATCTGGCGCCGCACTGGTGACTTCTGATAATATGATAAAAGACATCTCACTGTCTATGAGGCGGAATTCTGCATCGCCTGCATATAGCGAGACAACACCCCAATGTGTGGGCGACTGACAGACTCGATAGACTTAAACCCCCCTGGAGTTAGCGGACTGTCTCCCCTTAACTTGCCACACACAAATGGGGTGTACCGGCCGGGTCTACTTCTAATAAATTCTGATAAATTATGATAATAAATGTGTATCCTATTGGCCTGAAAAATATTTTTTTTTTCTTTCTAAAAGCTTGAAATATACATAAATATATTTCTTTACTAAATTCATAAATAAAATTTATTTATTAAATAAATATAAATTCTAAATCTCTGAGATATAAAAATACTTTAATTAAAAACACAATTGAACATAAATTCTATTTAACTTATAAGACTCATAAAAATAAACAATTATATACAAAATCATAAAATACTAAATCAAACTTAAAGAAAATATACTAAATGTAATTCAACTGAAAATCTGATTTTGCACTAATTTAAACAAAGATATTAGCTTGCTAAACTTTAGATAAAACGTATTACTAAAATAAAATATACTTTACTTTAAAAATAAATTTTACACTCATTAGTTTCTGGTTTTCCTCTAAGCTTGGCGCTCTGGTTCCTTCGTCTCATTACCATTTTTGTCTTTCCATAACATTTCTTTTTCTCCCCTATTACGGAGATTTCTCCCTAAAGTAATATATTTCCAATTAAATCGTTAATATAAACACCATCAACTTATACAAAACTCAATTAACACATTTAACACTTTATTCTTCAATTTCTTCTATTCTAATAAAATCAATTACATTTAATTTAATATAAATCATGTCAATTATACGATTCCTCTACTTGACCGAATTTCAAACATTTAAATTCAACATGATTTCTTGAATAATTCAATTTCTCTTAAATCGAATCTCATACATCACAATTCAATATATTTACTTTACATTCTAATCACTAATATGTATCAATTCATACTAATAAAATTTCTAGTATTTTAAATACACATAAATCGAATTCTCTACACTATCAACTTCAATTGCGACACAAATTCTCATTCTAATCTTCATTAATTTAACATAAGTGAATTTCCATCATTTAACAACATCAAATTCAACTTCACTAAACTGATTATAACTTCAATTTCAAATTTAATTTCAAAAATTCCCAAAACTAGTGATTCAATTTTATTCTAAACAATTTCTACAACTCTTATCAACCACCAAACACAACATCACAACAAAACTCATAATACAAGTCACTAATTTGAGAATCATTTTGATTTCTTACTTAACAATTCTAAATTCACACTATCAATTAACTCATGAACATTCAATTTACTCAAACAATATCTCAATTAACTAATTTAAACTTGTAATCATCAAATCCCCAAATCTTTTACTTACTAATTTTCTTAATTTTCATCCTAATCAACTTCAATCAAACTAATTTCAAATAAAACACTACTAAATACTCAAATCAAACACTAAAATCATAAAACCCATAATTTTCTTTACTTCCACCCATCCAATTTCACTCTATATTCAACAATCAATTTCAATCACAATTCAAACTCAATTAATATTCCAACACAATTTAATTTTATCAAATTCAAACCAATTTAACTTCATCATACTTATCCAAATCCTCTTCTTCTTCTCCTTGGTTGGACCAAGACTTTCTTCTCCTTCTTTCTCTTCTCTCCTTTTCTCTTCCCGCTGCTCACTTCTTCTCTTTTCTTTCTCTCTTCCCTACTCTGTTTTCTTCTTCCAGCTGCTGTGTTTTGCTTCTCTTGGTTTTCTTCTTCTTTTCTTTCTTCTTCCTCTCTTCTTTCAGTTGGATAGCTTTCTCTCTTCCCTTCTCTATTCTCTCTCGGCTGCTACCTCTTCTCCTTTCTTCTTTTTTCTCTTTTTCTTCTTCTGCTGGTCGGTTTCCTCTCTTCTCCTTTCTCTCTTCTTCCTCTTCCTTCCTTCTCCGGTCGCTACTCCTCTTCTTTTTCTTCTTTTCCTTCTCCTTCGGCCGGTCACTCTATTCTCTTTCTTCCTCCCTTCTCTTATTCTTTTTCTTTTCTTCCTCCACCGCCTCTCTCTGTTTCATTTCTGTTTTTGTTCTTCTTCATTTTCTGATTCACACACACACTCACACACACACACACACACACACACACACACACACACACACATATATATATATATATATATATTATTATTATTTTATATTACTTATCTCTAATTGAAATTTGCCCCTTTTCATTTTAAAAATCATAATGTGACCACAAATTGAAAACTATTTACATAATTTTGGTCCACAATCTTTTGATTTACAATTTAATTTATAACAATCCATTAACGTTTTTCCACAAAAATCCATTTCAACTTACTTTTCCATTAATTAATTAAATTACAATATCATATCTTAAAAATATATTTTAACATCCAATAAATATTCTTCATACTCAAATTTATAGAAATCCTTACTATGTTCTCCAAAACTTATAATTTAAATTTCTTATATACTTTATAGAACCTTATTAATCATCTGAAACCATTCCAGATATTTTCTAAGTCTCTGATTACCTTTTTCAAAAATCTTCGAATCTATTCAATAAATTCCACTATAGTACTATACAATCAATTCTGGAAAAATATATTACAATACTTGTATGTGTACAGTACATAATATCAGGAGGGTGTATTACAAGAGCTTTCAGCCGAGAGAGGAAAAGAAGGAAGAAAAAGAAGAAAAAAAAAAGAGAAGGAAGAGGAGGAGCCTCGGTCAGCCAAGAAGAAGAAGAAAACAAGAGGATTTTGGGTAAGTTTGATGAAATTGAATTGATTTTAGAAATTGATTTAGTTTTGATTTGTTCTTGAAATTGATTGTTGAATATAAAGTGAAGAAGATGATGGATTTTGTTGATTTTAGTATTGATTAAGTTTTTGTTGTGTTTTGTTTGAAATTAGTTGAATTTGAATTGATTAAAGTGAAAATCAAGAACATTAGTAAGGTAAAGTTTTGGGGATTGTATGATTTCAAGTTTAAATTGTTAAATTGAGATATTATTTGAGTAATTTGAGTGTTTTTGAGTTAATTGATAGTATGAATTGAATTTCATTTGAAAATTGAAGTTAGAATTAGTTTAATCAAGTTAACGAGATTGAATTTGATGTTGTTAAGTGAAGGAAATTCACTTATGTTAAATTGATGAAGATTAGTGTGAGAAATTGTGTAGAGATTAAAGTTGAAAGTGTAGAGATTTCAATTTATGTATGATAAGTGTTAGAATTTGTATTTGTGTGGTTTTGATGCAAATTTATGCTTAGAAAATAAAGTAAATATGTACACTTTAATTTAAGAGAAATTCAATTTAAGAGAAATTGAATGATTCAATGTATATATAATTATAGTGACATGATTTTTAGTAAAATAAATATAAATGGTTGAGTTAGATAAGAAGAATTGAGGAAGAAAGTGTAGAATGTGTAATAATTGAGTTTTTGTATTAGTTGTTGTATTTATATTAATGATTTATTTGGAAATATATTACTTTAGGGAGAAATCTCCATGGTATGGGAGGAAATGAAATTTTATGGAAAGACAAGAAATGTAATGAGACGTCCGAAGGAACCAGAACACCACGCCTAGAGAAAACCAGAAATCTGTAAGTGTTAAACTATTTTAAGCAAAGTTATAGAAAATTTATTATTTCATTTGTGTGTGTTTAAAGTATTCTTATATTTCAGAATGTTTGAGTTTATATTTTCGCTTGAGAAAATATATATATATACATGAGATTTAATTTAAGAAATATATTCTATGGATATTTTATGATTTTTGATAAAAATGATATTACAAACAGATTTTATGATTCTATGAATGTTTTAGACAAAACGAAAACATTTTTAGGCCAATAGGATACCCATTTATTATCAGATTATCAGCAGCTTATCAGAATTATCAGATCAGTTATCAGTTATCAGATTATCAGTAGTAGACCCGGCCGGTACACCCCATTTGTGTAGGGCAAGTTAAGGGGGGACAGTTCGCTAACTCTAGGGGGGTTGAGTCTGTCGAGTCTGTCAGTCGCTCACACACTGGGGGTGTTGTCTAGCTATATGTAGGCGATGCAGAATTCCGCCATATAGCCAGTGAGATGCCTTTTATCAGATTATCAGAGTCACCAGTGCAGCGCCAAATTAGTCACCTAGTGATACCCTCTATATAGTGCGGCGCCAGTTGAGTCGCCCTATGGATTTTCAGTTATCAGATATGGGTTCCATTGGCATTATCAGAAACATTTTATCATAAATGTTTTATTGGAGAAGTTTTATCATAAAAGTATATTATCAGAAAAGTTTTATTAAAAAAACGTTTTATCATAAAAGTATATTATCAGAAAAGTTTTATCATAAACGTTTTATCAGAAAAGTTTTATCAGAAAAGCATTTCTGAAAAGTATATTATTTCAGTTTTTCAATTATCAGAAAAGTGTATTATTTTAACATTTCAGATTTCAGAAAAATATATTATCTTTGTTTTTCAGTTTTCAGAAAAGTAAAGTGTGTATATATATATATATATACACTATCTCAGCTTTTTAGTTTTCAAAAAGTATGCAGAATTTCAGTTTATTAGTTTTCAGCAATAACAGAAAGTTTGAAAGGTTTTCAGTATAGTTTTTAGAAATTAGACATCATTATTGTTTTCAGTATAGATTTCAGAACAGTTTCTAGAAAATAGATTTCAGTAAAATTTGAGGGAGGTTAAATCAGAAATATTAGATTTATTAGAAAAAGATAATACTCACTGAGCTTATTTAGCTCATTACGTTTTTATATTTTATAAACCAACCTCCCCAGGTATAGGTACAGGTACAGGTGCAGACATTGCAGAGACTCCCAGGATTAGCATGATCAGTCAGACATTTCTGTGACAGTTTTAGAATTATGCATTTTTTTTATTGTAACTATTATGTAAAATGTATATTGTTAGAGTTCAGTATTTTATTATTTAAAATTTTTGATTTAATTTGTGATTGATTTGAGATGGACCGGAGGTCCACGATAGTTGAGATTTAGAATTTTATAGAAGTGTTCAGGTTTTTATGCAGGTCTCCAAGATTTGGTAATCTCATAGAACAGAGGAGACTATGCCAAAATTTTTATTAAAAAAAAAAAAATTCTACTTGGATTTTCAGAATAAAGAAACGGCTTAGCCTCGACTGAGAAGCTACTGTGGAGTGCCGGCAGACTGCCTAGAATGAGTTAACAGGGTAGGGGCCTGTCAAAATATGTTTGGTTTTATCTCCTTTGATATATCGTCATCTGATATGAGCCATACAAGCGACATTATCTTCAAATATTTGCGTCTGCATCTCTGTGGATGATGAAAATCCGCATGTATTTCGAATATGGTGAATAACAGAATTTAGCCAAACATATTCCCAATTGGTTTCATGAAATGCAAAGCTCTCAGAATGATTAGAGGATGTAACAACAAGACTCTGTTTTGTAGATCGCCATGAGATTGTTGTGCCATTATAAGTAAAAACATATTATGTTTGCGAACGAGCTTTATCAGAATCAGATAAATATCCAGCATTAGCATAACCAACTAACCTGAAAAATTGTCAGATGTATAAAATAATCTCAAATCTATTGTATCACGAAGGTAACGAAAAATATGTTTTATCTCATTCCAATGTTTTCGAGGTGGTGCTGAACTGAATCTTGCCAATAAGTTTACATAAACTGCAATATCAAGTCTAGTACATTGTACAAGATATAATAAAGCACCAATCGCATTAAGATATAATACTTCAGGACCAAGTATCTTTCCGTTATCTTCATTAGGCCGGAATGGATCCTTTTAGGATCAAGAGATCTAACAACCATAGGAGAACTTAACAGATGGGCATTGTTCATATTAAATCTTTTCAGAATCTTTTCAATATATGCATATTGATGAACAAGTATTCCGTTTGGTTTATGCTCGATCTCTAGGCCGAGACAATATTTTGTTTTTCCTAAGTCTTTCATTTCAAATTCCATTTTCAAATATTCAACAGTTTCCATGAGCTCTTTAGAAGTTCCAATCAAATTCATATCATTAACATATACTGTTACAATAGCGAATCCAGATTCATATTTCTTTATAAAAACACATGAGCATACCGGATCATTAATATACCCTGCTTTAATCAGATATTTACTAAGACGGTTATACTACATCCGCCCAGATTGTTTTAAACTATATAGGGATCTTTACAACTTTATCGAATATAAATTACGAGATCTCGATTATATGCTTCTGGCATTTTATTGTAATAACACATGTCATATTTGTATTAGATATTAGTAAAAGTAAAGTTGTAAAAAAAAATTAAAATTTTGAGAGTAAAATTGTAGTTTTAACTCATTTATATAGTTCAACGATAAAACTGTCTTTTTACTATTTTCTGTGCAAACTGTCTTTTTACTATTTCTGTGAGTTTGACGGTTAAAAAGTTGGTCAGAAGGACCAGATTGATACATTTATGAAAATTAGGATCTATAGATACCAATAAAATAAACTGCGTTAAAATACTCATAATTCATTAAAATTTAGGGACTAAATTAATAATTACCCTTAATTAAATGAGTAAAATGTACATTTGATCTTATATCTTTATACTTTTAATTATAATTACTTTATTTAATTAAATAAAAATATAATCTAAATTTAATTATTAGTTTATTAAATAATATATATTTATATATATCGGGAAGGATCGGAAAATATAAGTTTTAATATAATATCTGACACGACTTTATAATCATTGGATCTCTAAATTTTAGATAGCAGAGATTTAATAAATTTATTTTTTATTTTATTTTCTTTCATATTTCTTTTATTAATTTATTTTATTTTATCTCTCCTCTTATTATGATATATTAATATTTTGTTCTCTCTTATATTTTTTTTCCTTATACACATTTTTTTTTTGCTTGTTACTTGACTTCTTTTTTTTTTCCATATTTATTCGGAAAAGGACCAATGCCTCCTACTTTTTTTTAATATATTTATTTTAACTTTTAATTATTCTTTACTTATTAAAAAATTAATTACTATTATTTAAATTATTAAACTGTGCACCTTTATCAAAGATGATAGTGTTTGGAACTCCACACTGTATATGATGAATTTTTTTACAAAATCAGTTGTGTTTTAATAAGTTAAATTTTTATACTAATTTTATTTTTTTACACTAATATATATACTAATATATATAAAATTTTATATATACTAATATATATAAAATTTTATATATACTAATAATGAATTTTTTATTATATATACTAATAATGAATTTTTATACTAATATATATAATTATACTAATTTAATAAAATATAAAATCTTTGTATTGAACAATTTTAATCACCGTGTCCAATGTTGGCCTACACTCGTCTCCATGTTCTCGGTGACACCCAGTTAAATTTTAGTCACTTGCTTTATATTTATAATATTTTTTGATATTATAAATGTAATTCTTTTTTTCCTTATTTATCATATTGCCACTGTCTCCAATGTTGGCCATGACACCCGGCTCCAATAAAACTATCTTTTTTTTTTTTTTTTCTATTAATACATATTTTTTCGCTAACATTGAACTTATGGTTTGCAATATTAAAAGAGTTTTTATTTAATTCCTTTTTTACTGTGTAGTTAATTTTTAAATTTCCTTAATGATAAACAAAATTAGATGAACAAAATAAAAATAAGCTTATGTTTAATATAATTAATTTAATATGTTACTAAAAAAATTATAAATTAATTTTCTATCTTTAATTTCAAAAAACAATTCTACTTTTTTGAAGAAAAAAATTAACTTGTAGTGATAAATATTTAGATGGAAAAGATAATGATAATAATGTAAATAAATGAAACAAAAGTCATGAAGTAGACATGGCTCAAATGTCTATTTAATGCAACGATTGATTTAGTTTTTTTATTGGTTAAATATATCTTGAATAGATTAATTTATCTTAATTATATTAAATATTACAAAATTAGTTTCTTTTTTTTTTTATCAAAAGGTATCAAGTGTTCCTATTTAATACTATTATTGATTTAATTTTTAACAGATTAAATGTATCTTGAATAAAGTAATTTATTTTAATTGATTATATTATAACGAAAATTATTTTGGTCCCTAATCGTTTTTGAATTATCACTTCTTGATTGATATTTTCTCTTTTAACCGCGTGGGTCTTAATTTTTTAAAAATCTATCAATTCAGTTCTTTTGTTAGTCAACAATTAGTCAAATTTAATGGTTTTAGAGGTACTTCAGTCTCTACACACAAAAATAAAAATTTAGATTAAAAATAAATACATAATTATTAAATAAAAATTTAATTTAAAAGATAAAATAATAACTCAATAAAAAAATTTCAAAAATTATTTTTAATAATTTAAAAAACAATTGCCTCCTACTAACATTTTTAAAAATTAATTTTAAAATATTTTTATTACTTTAATGATTTATTTTTATTTTTTATTTTTTAATTTATTGTAACTTAATTTTTATATTTTTAAATTTTTTTAAAGGTTTTTAATTTTGGTGTTAAATTATTTTTACATTAATTTTGTGTTTTTTTAATAGTTAAGGGCTTTTCTTATTAATTTTACGTATTTTATAATTTTAATTTTTTAAAACAAAATTTGGTAACACAAATTAGGTTCTTATTGGATGTACAAGTTAATGTTAATTTATTAAATTTTAAAAAATAAATGACAAAATTGTATTTTTAACACAATCAATTGAAGTTAATGGCAAAATGGTCAATATGCATATTCGGTCATGTTTAACTATTAAAAATTTGGTCATGAATTTTTAAAAAGTTAAGGACCACGTGAGTCAAAAAATGAAACATGGGTAAAAAATTAATAATTCAAGAGAAATAAGAACCAAAATAATTTCTCCCATTAGATTAATATAACACAAGAGTAAATAACATTCAGAGCCGCCGATGTTTGCTCTTCTACACACTGAAACAACTATTACATTTATCAACAAAGCTCTACCCTATCGTTAGTTAACTTTCATTCAATTTAACGGTTGACCAGGTTTGACTGTTAAAAAGACCAAAATGCCTTTAAAACAATATTACCAAAATTCATTAAATAAAGAAGAAAAAGAAAAAATAGTTAAGATCTCTACCGTCCATCTCACTTGAGAATTCTTGAATGTATATATTGAATCTAAAGTAATTAAATGAGTAAAATGTATGTTTGATTTGATATACTGTATACTTTTAATTAATAGGTAATTACATTGAATTTAATTTTTACTTGATTAAATATATCTTTAATAAATTAATCCACTTTCAACGGATTAAATGGATTAAATGAATAAAATATATGTTTAATTTAATATCTTCATACTTTTAATTAAATGAGTAAAATTATTATTACTTTATTTAATTAAATAAAAATGTAATTTGAATTTATATATATAGTTTGTCAACTTTTTCAGTTGGAATGAAAATTCTTTGCTATTGGTAATAATAAGATAAGGACGAGATCTTTCTGTTAACAGAACGTATGCATTTTCGAAAAGACATCTTATCAGTTTTATCTGTATTTATATCAACAGATTATTATTAGTAATCAAATATGTGTGTTTATATGTCATATACTTATATAGTATTTACTTGAGTAACATCTGTCATTTATTATATTTGTCTACTACCTATTGTTGTATCACTGCAACATATTTGTTCTATTAACAGAAAATAATAAAATAAAAAGATGGATTTAATACATTTAATAAAAAATTATTAAAACAAATTAAAAATAAATAATAAAGATTTAAAAAAATTAAAAATAAAATTTTTAAAAAAATAATTTTAGAGTTGGTGAAAATCTAACCGTCCATCTTTAAAAGATGGACATTGAAGATTGATCTTCGTCAATCTCCAACAAAAACATTAAAAAAGTAAGTCTGTGTGGGTGGGTGTGCGTGTGGGTGTGTGTGCGAGCGTGCGTATGCGAGTGTGGGTGTGTGTGCAGGCTGGCAGTCGTTTGTGTGTGCGCACGCGCGTGTGGATGTGGGTGCAGGGGTGTACGTGCGTGCATGTGGGTGGGTGTGTATGTGTGTTGGTATGGGTGTGTGGGTGTGTGTGGGGAGTTCGATGTCTTGTGTGTATAGAGATAGATCTCCAGCTCCATAAGCCATACTACAGACAAACATTTGTCTGAGTACGCCCCCGAGAGCAACCCAGAGAAGTTGATTTTTACATTTTATTTTATTAGATTTATCATAACTATTTTTAACTGGGGGATTCCGGAGAGAACACGTGTGTGTATATACGTATACATATATATATAATATACTTCAAAAAGAACTATACAATATACAATATAACATGTACGGTCCAGCAGCATGGATGGTACTCTATAAGTACTGTACAATATATAATATATTAAATCTTTTTATTACTTTTATTACTTTTTAATAGTTAATTTCGATAAATTTATTAGATATTAATTATATTTTTTTTTTAAAAAAAAAAAAAAAATTTATATCTCAATTACGACAGTTAAAATTTATTGAAATATTAAATGTTGTACTTTTATTTTTAAAATCGACATGGAAAATTTCCGCGTAGCAACCAAACCACTGCATCAATGGGAAACCTTGCTCTGAAGTCTCATCTTGAGCCTCTCAAACAGCAGCAGACAGCAGAGAGCACCGCCCACCCAAATTTAGTCAAACCTCTAATTAAATGGTGGCTCTGCTCTCCATACATTCCTATCTAACTCAACATAAGTACACAACACGTGTCACATACAATAAATACACATCGTCTTATAACACCATAACTATACGTCAATTACTGCAACACTCTCTAGTATAAACCAAAAAAAATGGTTCATGCAACCTATTAACGAAGTGGTAAGTGAAATGGTGCCAATGCCTATTGTGAAAATTGAGAATAAAGGGGTTAATATTTATTGTGCTCACATCTCAAGCATTAAATCCATTAGTTTTTTAGTTGTAATTTTTTTTTGTTAATAATTAATTTGTTTATTAAATTTTTATTAAATTTTAATATTAATTATTATTTTTATATAAAAAGATTAAAATATCTCTATGACTGTTAAATTTAATTAACTGTTGACTAACAGAAGGACTAAATTGATGGATTTTTAAAAAGTTAGGGACTTCGGGAGCTAAAAAAATATGATATTTCGTGATAAATTAGGAATCTAAATAATTTTCACCCTTTTAATAAAGGAAAAAAATCTAATTTTCAATTTAATAAATTAAAAGTAAGGGTAAAATGGTCAAAATACACATTTTGTCATGTTTGACCGTCAAAAAATTGGTTAAAAGAACTAAATTTATAAATTTTTAAAAAGTTAGAAATTATAGGAGTAAAAAATAAAACAATGATTAAAATGTGATATTTCGTAATAAGTTAGAAACCAAATTACTTTTGCCTTTTTTTTATTTAATAATTTATGCCCCGTGGTTCCCTTACATAAATTCTCTCTCCAGTCTCCCGTTTTTCTCCAGTCTCACGTATCTTTTACATAATATATTTTTTTTTAAGGAATCAAACTTTCAATATACATTTTATTAAATTAAATTACTATTAACCACTCCGCACATAATAATAATTAAAATATAATATGGACATATTATAAATATTTTGTAGAAAGTTAAGGATTTATCATATCCACCTTCCATTCAAATTACAATTGTCTGATCAAGTGTCTTGGAAGCTATTAATTGCAGAGATAAGATGAGAGTTGCGGTGGTTGGTGCCGGAATTAGCGGACTGGTTGCAGCTCATGTTCTTGCAAAATCAGGTGTTGAGGTTGTCCTCTACGAAAAGAAGGACCATCTCGGCGGCCATGCTATGACCATTACATTTGATGGTCTTGATTTAAACCTTGCCTTCATCGACTTCAATAATGTAAGTTTATATAATAATTATATCTTTATTTTTGAAAAATATCCTCCCAGATACGTGAGGATGCCATGGTGGACACCTTTTAATAATTTTATTATTATATTAAATTATTTATTTTGTAAATTATTTTTTCTTGGTATCTCTCATTTTTTTTTTAGTTTCTGGGTTTTTGTTTAAGTTTTTCATGAATTCGTTGTTTGATTATTTCATCGTTTATTCGCTAAATGGCACCAAAATATACTGATATTAATTTTTGAGCATTAAGGTACTATTATAAACCATTACAGCCTGAATATTTAACACAATATAAAGTCACAAATGGACCTTAATTCTCTTTTGATGTCTATACATTTTCAATATGGTCTTGCCCCTTGGAACGAGTTATGAGCTTTCCTGCTTTTGATGTCTTTACATTTTGCCGTAATCATCAGCTACTTCCATTATTCTTTATATATTTTTCTTGGATTATTTTCTGACTTGGCCTTGCTTCTCTTTGTAGCCTTTAGGCTATCAACAGTGGAATACTACTCTGGGATGGTTTTCACAAACTATGTCAATAAGGTGTATTCTTGATTCATGATCTGATTGTTAAAACATTAAAAATATTGTTTGCTTTGTTCTTAAAAAGTGGCTTTTTACGAATGTTGATGCTCCCTGCAATTGTTTATAGTTATTTAATGCAAATAAAAATCCACAGGTCAAGGAACAACTCGAGAGCTGGGGCTGTCAAATAAGAATCGGTTGTGAGGTTTATTCTGTTTCATCAGCTGATGGAGGTAATTTGTAATTAAATTCGCCATTACAATTTTTAACTTTCAATGAGTATTTCTAGTAGCTTGAAATTTGACGAGAAGTCATGAAATGATTAATAAGGAGATCTTGTATTTAGGTGTGATGAGAACATATAATAATGATTAATAAGGAAATTCATTTTGCAGGTTTCACTGTGGTTTCTAAAGATGGTTCCCAAGAAATGTACAGTGGATGTATAATGGCTGTTCATGCCCCTGATGCGTTGAAAATGCTAGGAAGCCAAGCAACATTTGATGAAAAGAGAGTACTTGGTGCTTTCCAATATGCCAACATGTATTGTCTTCCATGATTCTTCATTTTTCTTCGATTAACTCGCTTGTAATTAAATAATTGCATCGAAATATGCAATGATTCATTAACTTTCAATTAGCAGTAGTGATATTTTTCTTCACCGTGACAAGAAATTTATGCCCCAAGACCGAGCAGTATGGAGTGCATGCAACTTTGTAGGAAACGCAGATGGTAAAGCGTATATGACATACACCATTACCACTGGATCTAAAGTCATGCTATATCCCAACTGTCACTTTAATGTTCTAGTTATTGACTATATATAGTGGTTTAACCTTGCAGAATATCGGTGAAACAAGTTTACCTTTTCTTGTAACACTAAATCCAGATCATACACCAGAACATACGTTAGTCAAGTGGTCAACTGCCCTTCCACTCCCATCTGCCGCTGCATCAAAAGCTTCAGTTGAGCTTCATACTATTCAGAGCTAGCTCATGCATGGAAAAACAAGCATCAGGAGATACACTAACATAGACACAAGCATGCCAACCAAAAATGAAGAATTCAGATTCTCTCCTAACTGATCTTTCTACTGACTTCAAATAGTTAAAGATAATACACGTAAAAAAAAATACTGACCATTCTTGCATGCTTTTATATATGAAGAATACTATATTTGCTTCATAGTTGCAGACTATTTCAGTAATTAGTTTTTGCTCTTATTTCAGGTCATGGCTTCCATGAAGATGGACTAAAGGTGCAATAATTATTTTGCTCAAATCAATATATGTTTTGTTTGTCTTAAATTTCTGTTCATTATGTGTTGGTCATGTACATGGCTTAAAAGTCAGGTATATGCGTGCTTCTTTCTTTGTAGTCGAGCTTGATAGCTGCCCATGGTTTACTTGGAAAAAGCTGTGCTATTTCGACCAATCCAAGACGATGCATGGTACCTTCTTTGATGGAAAAAGCGGCCCGGCATTTTGTTGTTAGATTTCTTGGACACTATATCAATACTGGCCATTTGATGTAAGTTCATAATATTAATTCACTTGTTGAATCCAAACCTAGTTCATTGTTTATTTAAAAAAAAAATGATTATCTTACCATTTTTGTATATTTTAGTTTAGAACATAATTTTAAGCATAATATGGAGTTATTGATACTGTATAATTTTTTTTTTTTGTGTTATATATAGTTTGCTAGAGGAAGGAGCCACAACATTGAATTTTAAGGGAACTAGGAAAAGCAATTCTTTGAAAACTATATTGAGAGTTCACAATCTCAGGTTTTACTGGAAGGTATTTATAAACTTAATTTATATTTGATATCCTTCTGCGGAAGATAATTAATAGCTATAAAATGTTGAAATAACTTAACATAAAGTTAATAGAGCAAAACTTTTGACAAAAATTTAAAATTTAAAACATTTGTATTCATGACTAAATTGTCAGCAGTACTAATGACCATAACTGTAAATACATTATCTTCAGTTTATGATAGAGGCTGATATAGGCCTTGCAGATTCGTATATCGTTGGAGATTTTTCTTTTGAGGATAAAGATGAAGGTCTATTGAAACTAATTATGGTAAGACAGCTTCTTAAATCCCAAATTCTAAAGTTTTTTTTTTTTCATATTTATTAAATAAGTGGTTATTATAAGGCCGTGATCGATAGAGATTTGGATTCTTATTTGATAGTATACCTTCTCAAGTTTTTTATTTCTTTTCTAGCTAGTTGACTTATTTTTCAGATTCTGATTGCAAATGGAGATTTGGATCCTTCGGGCTCAAAGTTCAATCAAAGAAGGTACAATACTGTCACTGGTGGATATTCCTGTTAGTAACTAATTGTTGAATCTAATTATAGGTACTTACAAGATTTTCTTTTGTTTGGCATAGGGGTTTGGGGTTGCCATGGTTATTTACTGGGGGTATTGCATCTGCAAAACATTTCTTTCAACGTATTTCAAGCCAAAATACTATTACACAAGATCAAATCAATATCTCTCGCGTTCATGATATATATCATAGCGCAAGTTGAGGCTACAAGTTTTCTATTTTAGTAACTTGTTGGCTGTTACTTCTTTTCATGTTAATAAGGATAGAAATTGTGGGCGGGAATGAATCTCACATTGAATATATACAACGCTATAGAATGATATATATATGAGTGCCTATCACAATCTCATATTACACTTCTCATAAACACATAAAAAATATATAAAGTGTTGAAAACTCAACAATTAGGTTCCAAGTGGAAACTTACAATTCCTTTTTGGTTTGTTTTTCTAGGGCAATGATTTTTTTGCTATGTTCATAGACAAATCAATGACATTGGCATGTGCAGTATTTAAGGTTAGAATCCCATTAATTCTTTAATTTGATGTTTTTACATTAAACAAAGAAGATATCGTCCAGATGGCACTAGTATACCATACTTGAATATGTATCATTTATTTTTATTTCAAGGAAAACTGACAAAATGTACTAATTTGTGCATGAAATATATTATTTAATAGAGTGAAGACGAAGACTTGAAAGTTGCACAAATGAGAAAAAATTCTCTTCTAATCGAGAAAGTAAGTTATGCTCAAATTCATTAAATTTTTTGTAATATTCAAATGTTATTAGTTTATGGAGGCCTTATGTTGTGCAAGATCACAAATATCAAAATTGTTTATCACATCTCATAAATCAAGATTTCAAACGGAAAAACGTGTGAGAATCTTGCATATGATAATTTTTATTTGGTTTATGTCTTTCATCTTAACTCATCCAGGCAAGAATTAACGAGAAGCATGAAGTTCTTGAACTTGGGTGCGGATGGGGAACCTTAGCGATTGAAACTGTCAAACGAACTGAATGTAAATACACTGGTATTAATATAGTCGAGGAGCAACTGAAATATGAAGAAATGAAGGCGAAGGAAGCTGGCCTTCAGGTAAACACATCTTGAGAAGTGTCAATTCATGTATCAAATTACATAGCACCAGAACAATTATAATCATTACTACTGGTTCCCGGCTCGGTAACATTACAGAGTGACTTTTATGACGTTATAAAGTCGAATCCTGCACAAGAAAATGTGCGGAATTCCGCACCTAATAATTCCTAGATAGATAACTGATAATCTTCTTTGTTACGTTATTTGTTATTACCAGGACCACATAAAATTCCTTTTTTGTGACTATCGCCAACTACCAAAAACACACAAATATGATAGAATTATTGCTTGGTAAAGTATTTTTGCGACCAAGTATCATATATAACGACCATGACATGAGTCTGATCACTTTTAACAATCAACATGAATATTTTCAATGCTCTTTTTACAGCGGAATGATAGAAGCTATTGACCATGAACACCTGGAGGAGTTTTTTGGTTTTTGCGAATCAATATTAGCTTAAGATGGGCTCTTTGTTCTACAGGTAATAATGATAGATATAAAATGGGAAGGATTTATAATTAGCTTAATTGACACTTCATAGTTCACATAAGTTTTTAATGGTTAAATTTTGTTGAGAGCAATAATTGTTGTAAAAACCTTTTTCCCGCAAAGTATTCGCAGTAAAAGACTTCTGTGGCCAAAAAAATCAAGTCACGGGACAATAAGTTTTTAATGGTTAAATTTGTGGGATTTTTTCTAGTGTATTTTGATACCGGGACAGCATTATAATGAGCACAGGAAGAGTTCAGATTTTTTAAAGGAATACATAATGCCTGAAGAAAGCTTTATTTCATTAAGTAGAGTAAAAACTGCCATGGCTTCTGCATCTAGACTCTGGTATTATTAGGTCTTCTATTTCTTACTCCAACTTTTTTTTTCCAATAAGAATATATAACGCATATAACGTTTTTGTTAGAATGAGCAACGTTATCTGCGTTATATATTCTTATTGGCAAAAAAAAAGTTAGAGTAAGAAATAGAAGACCTAATAATACCAGAGTCTGGATGCAGAAGCCATGACTGCTGTTACTCTACTTAATGAAGTAAAGCTTTCTTCAAGCATTATGTATTCCTTTAAAAAATCTGAACTCTTCCTGTGCTCATTATAATGCTGGCCCGGTATCAAAATACACTAGAAAAAATCCCAGAAATTTAACCATTAAAAACTTATTGTCCCGTGACTTGATTTTTTTGGCCACAGAAGTTTTTTACTACGAATACTTTGCGGGAAAAAGGTTTTTACAACAATTATTACTTTCAACAAAATTTAACCATTAAAAACATGTGAACTATGAAGTGTCAATCAAGCTAATTATAAATCCTTCCCATTTTATATCTATCATTATTACCTGTAGAGCAAAGAGCCCATCTTAAGCTAATATTGATTCGCAGAAACCGAAAAACTCCTCTAGGTGTTTATGGCCAATAGCTTCTATCATTCCGCTGTAAAAAGAGCATTGAAAATATTCATGTTGATTGTTAAAAGTGATTAGACTCATGTCATGGTCGTTATATATGATACTTGGTGGCAAAAATACTTTACCAAGCAATAATTCTGTCATATTTGTGTATTTTTGGCAGTTGGCGATAGTCACAAAAAAGGAATTTTATGTGGTCCTGGTAATAACAAAGAACGTAACAAAGAAGATTATCAGTTATCTATCTAGGAATCATTAGGTGCGGAATTCTGCACATTTTCTTGTGCAGGATTCGACTTTATAACGTCATAAAAGTCACTCTGTAATGTTACCGAGCCGGGAACCAGCAGTAATGATTATGATTGTTCAGGTGCTAGGTAATTTGATACATGAATTGACACTTCTCAAGATGTGTTTACCTGAAGGCCAGCTTCCTTCGCCTTCATTTCTTCATATTTCAGTTGCTCCTCGACTATATTAATACCAGTGTATTTACATCCAGTTCATTTGACAGTTTCAATCGCTAAGGTTCCCAATCCGCACCCAAGTTCAAGAACTTCATGCTTCACATTAATTCTTGCCTGGATGAGTTAAGATGAAAGACATAAACCAAATAAAAATTATCATATGCAAGATTCTCACACGTTTTTCCGTTTGAAATCTTGGTTTATGAGATGTGATAAACAATGTTGATATTTGCGATCTTGCACCAAATAAGGTCTCCATAAACTAATAACATTTGAATATTACAAAAAATTTAATGAATTTGAGCAGAACTTACTTTCTCAATTAGAAGAGAATTTTTTCTCATTTGTGCAACTTTCAAGTCTTCATCTTCACTCTATTAAATAATATATTTCATGCACAAATCAGTACATTTTGTCAGTTTTCCTTGAAATAAAAATAAATGATACATATTCAAGTATGGTATACCAGTGCCATCTGGACGATATCTTCTTTGTTTAATGTAAAAACATCAAATTAAAGAATTAATGGGATTCTAACCTTAAATACTGCACATGCCAATGTCATTGATTCGTCTAAGAACATAGCAAAAAAATCATTGCCTTAGAAAAACAAACCAAAAAGGAATTGTAAGTTTCCACTTGGAATACCTAATTGTTGAGTTTTCAACACTTTATGTATTTTTTATGTGTTTATGAGAAGTGTAATATGAGATTGCGATAGGCACTGATATATATATCATTCTATAGCGTTGTATATATTCAATGTGAGATTTATTCCCGCCCACAATTTCTATCCTTATTAACATGAAAAGAAGTAACAGCCAACAAGTTACTAAAATAGAAAACTTGTAGCCTCAACTTGCGCTATGATATATATCATGAACGCGAGAGATATTCATTTGATCTTGTGTAATAGTGTTTTGGCCTGAAATACGTTGAAAGAAATGTTTTGCAGATGCAATACCCCCAGTAAATAACCATGGCAACCCCAAACCCCTATGCTAAACAAAAGAAAATCTTGTAAGTACCTATAATTAGATTCAACAATTAGTTACTAACAGGAATATCCACCAGTGACAGTATTGTACCTTCTTTGATTGAACTTTAAGCCCGAAGGATCCAAATCTCCATTTGCAATTAGAATCTGAAAAATAAGTCAATTAGCTAGAAAAAAAAATAAAAAACTTGAGAAGGTATACTATCAAATAAGAATCCAAATCTCTATCGATCGCGACCTTATAATAATCACTTATTTAATAAATATGAAAAAAAAACTATAGAATTTGGGATTTAAGAAGCTGTCTTGCCATAATTAGTTTCAATAGACCTTCATCTTTATCCTCAAAAGAAAAATCTCCATCGATATACGAATCTGCAAGGCCTATATCAGCCTCTATCATAAACTGAAGATAATGTATTTACAGTTATGGTCATTAGTACTGCTGACAATTTAGTCATGAACACAAATGTTTTAAAATTTAAAATTTTGTCAATAGTTTTGCTCTATTAACTTTATGTTAAGTTATTTCAACATCTTATGGCTATTAATTATCTTCCGCAGAAGGATATCAAACATAAATTAAGTTTATAAATTGTGAATTCTCAATATAGTTTTCAAAGAACTGCTTTTCCTAGTTCCCCTAAAATTCAATATTGTGCCTCCTTCCTCTAGCAAACTATATATAACAAAAAAAAAAAAAAAGAAATTATACAGTATCAATAACTCCATATTGTGCTTAAAATTATGTTCTAAACTAAAATATACAAAAATGGTAAGATAATCATTTTTTTTTTAAATAAACAATGAACTAGGTTTGGATTCAACAGGTGAATTAATATTATGAACTTACATCAAATGGCCAGTATTGATATAGTGTCCAAGAAATCTAACAACAAAAGGCCGGGCCGCTTTTTCCATCAAAGAAGGTACCATGCATCGCCTTGGATTGGTCGAAATAGCATAGCTTTTTCCAAGTAAACCATGGGCAGCTATCAAGCTCGACTACAAAGCAAGAAGCATGCATATACCTCACTTTTAAGCCATGTACATTACCAACACATAATGAACAGAAATTTAAGACAAACAAAACATATTATGATTTGAGCAAAATAATTATTGCAACCTTTAGTCCATCTTCATGGTAGCCATGACCTGAAATAAGAGCAAAAACTAATTACTGAAATATTCTGTAACTGTGAAGCAAATCTAGTATTCTCCATATATAAAAGCTGGAAAGAATGAAGACTAAGCATGCATGAAATCCAAAAAGATCAGCAGAAAGATAAGTTATTTTATTTTTTTACGTGTATTATCTTTAACTATTTGAAGTCAGTAGAAAGATCAGTTAGGAGAGATATGAATTCTTCATTTTTGATTGACATGCTTGTGTCTATGTATAGTGCATCTCCTGATGCTTGTTTTCGTTGAAATGTAAACTTATTTTAAGCCAAAACTATTTGAAAGCCCAAACCATTTGAAGGCCCAATTCATTTGAAGTTTCTAGAAGGCCCAATTCATGAAAGTTTCTAGTGTTAGAAAATAAATTATTTAGTTGGTAGTTGAGGGTTGAAAATAATTAATGAGTTGGTAGGAATAACTAATATGTTAGGTGAGAGTTGGTAAGAATAATTAATAGGTTATATGAGGTTAGGTGAGAGTTGTTGATTTTTGCTCTCTCCCTCTTCCTATAAATAGCCCATTCCTCTTAGTTTGTAATCATCAATTTAAGAAGCAATAAAAAAAATTTTATTTCTTTCTTAGAGTTATATCATAGTTGTGAGTATTGAGAGTATTTTGAGTGAGATACGATCCAACAAAGTGGTATCAGAGTCGAGTTGGAAAGTTTGCACTATAGCATATCAAAATCGAATTTCTCGACGAGACGAAGCCGACGCCATAAAAATCGCCACGATCGGAGTTCAAATGAGCCGCCACGGGCTGCGGGAAGTTTGCTACAGAAAATTGAGTCAACTCAACGAGTTGAACTGGTTCTACTCACTGAGTCGAGCCTAGCCTAGCCAAGCCAGCCGACTTACAATAGCCGAGCCGAGCTGCTGCTGATCAAAGTCCTGTTATTTACTGTTTATCGTTGACTTTGACGGTTGACCGGTGTTGACTTTGACCATTGACCAAAAGTTGATTTTATAGTCTAAGTTCTTCTTAAGGTTTTTCGACGTTTTGAATCCATCTGGGTAATCAGAATTTTGAAATTCTCACCATATTAAGAGATATGATTAATGGTATGGCATCCTTCCAAGTTTCAACACTCAAGAGCGACAACTATGATAATTGGAGTATCAAAATGAAAGCACTCATTGGAGCACACGATGTCTGGGAGGTTGTAAAGAAAGGTTACATCGAACCAGCAGATGAGTCAAGTCTATCCCAAATTCAAAATGATAGCTTGAAAGACTTAAGGAAGAGAGACAAAAAGACTCTCTATCTATCTATCAAGCGTTAGATGATAATGGTTTTGAAAAGATTTCGAGTGCAAAATTCGCTAAAAAAGCATGGGAAAAGCTGCAAACCTCTTATAAAGGAGCTGAACAAGTGAAAAAGGTTCATCTTTAGATTTTAAGAGGTGAATTTGAATCTCTATATCTGAAAGCATCTGAGTCTATTTTCGACTACTTTATAAGAGTATTGACCGTTTCAAATCAGTTGAAAAGAAACGGTGAAGAATTGAAAGATACCAAAATAATGGAAAAGATACTCCACTCGCTGGATCCCAAATTTGAACACATCGTTGTAACGATTAAAGAAACTAAAGATTTGGAGGAAATGACAATCAAACAACTTCAAGGATCGCTGCAAGCTTACGAACAAAAGCATTAGAAGAAGCAAGGGATCAATGAACAATTCCTCAAGATGCAACTAAAGGAGAAAGAAGATACCCAAGGCCACGAGAGATACCAACGAGGCCAAGGCCGAGGATGAGGTGGAGGTCACTGCCGTGGATGAGGTTGGAACTACAATAATAACAATTCCAACAACAGCCACGATAAAGGAGAAAGCTCAACTAGAGGTCATGGAAGAGGCAACTAGAACTCGAGGTATGAAAAATCTCAAGTTCAGTGTTATAACTGTCAAAAGCTTGGACATTATGCTTCAGATTGTAGAGCTTCTAACAACAAAGTTGAGGAAAAGAATAATTTTATGGAAGCAATGACCGAAGAGAAAGGAACATTGATGTTAGCATGCAAAGGCGATAATGGAGAACGAGAGAATACCTGGTATCTCGACACCAGTGTGAGCAATTATATGTGTGGAAGAAAAAGATGTTCGTAGAGATCAACGAATCTGTAACCGGTAATGTCTCATTTAGAGATAATTCCAAAATACCAGTGAAAGGAAACAACATTTTAGATGTTTACTATGTGCCCAACATGACAAATAACATTTTGAGTTTAGGTCAATTCTTAGAAAAAGGCTATGATATTTTCTTTGAATATTTAAAACGATGTTGCAAGGTGTTTGAAAGCTTGTTACAAAGATGCATCTTGGTTATGGCATATTTGTTTTGGACATCTCAACTTTGGAGGACTGGAGATGTTGTCCAAGAAGGAAATGGTGAGAGGACTACCTTGCATCAATCATCTTGACCAACTTTGCGAATGGTATTTACTTGGGAAGCAATTTAGGAAAAGCTTTCCAAAATAGTCAAATTCGAGACCCCAGAAGCCACTCGAGCTCATCCACACTGATGTGTGTGGTCTAATCAAGCCAAACTCTCTCGGTAACAGTAATTATTTCATTCTATTCATTGATGATTTTTCAAGAAAAACTTGGTTGCATTTCTTAAAACAGAAATCTGAAGTCTTTGAGGTATTCAAGAAGTTCAAAGCCGTTGTGGAAAAATAAATTGGTTGCTAAATTAAGGTAATGAGATCCGATCGAGAAGGAGAATTTACTTCCAAAGAGTTCCTAGAATTCTGTGAAGAAAATGGAATTCGTCTACCAATGACAGTTCCAAGATCCCCCCAGCAAAATAGAGTAGCTGAAAGAAAGAACATAACCATTATCGACATGGCACGAAGCATGCTCAAAAGGAAAAGAATGCCAAAGAGTTTTGGGCATAAGCTGTAGCCTGTGCAGTATACCTATCCAATCGATCTCCAACAAGAAGTGTGTTGGGAAGAACACCACAAGAAGCTTGGAATGGAAGAAAGCCAGGAATTTCTCATCTAGAAGTGTTTGAAAACATAGCACATACACATGTTCCAGACAAAAGCAGAAGTAAGCTTGATGACAAAAGTGAGAAGTTCATCTTCTTCGAGTACGATAATTTCTCCAAAGGTTACAAGCTTTATAATCCAAACAATAGGAAGACTGTCATCAGCCGTGATGTTGTATTTGATGAAGAAAATACATGGGACTGGAAAACACATAATGAAGATTACAATTTCCTTCCTTACCTTGAAGAAGAAAATGAAGAGCAATTAAGAATGGAGTAAGCGGAACAAGAACCCACTACACCACTAGCATCACCAGCTTAAACAAATAACGAAAATTCACCACCATCATTTTTACAAGAAAGAGCAATGGATCAAACAAGAGGTCTTCAAGATTTATATGAGGTAACTGAGAGATCTGATAATCTTACTCTCTTTTGCCTCTTTGCTGAATGTGAACCCATGAGTTTTGAAGAAGCTGCTCAAGAAAAGAAATGGAGAGATGCGATGGATGAAGAAATCAAGGCCATTGAGAAAAACAACACTCGGGAACTTGTTCCACTTCCAAAAGGACACAAGGCAATTGGTGTCAATTGGGTGTATAAAACAAGGAAAAATGCTAAGGGAGAGATAGAAAAACACAAGGCGAGACTCGTTGCAAAAGGCTATAGAAGTGGAACGGGTAGATGAATCCGTTAATTCCCCTACGCACGAGACTCCTCCTTAGCCAGCCCAGCCTGCATGACAGACCCCTAACCTACTATCTCTCATTAGATAACCTGCCGGCACTCCACGGTGGCTTCGCAGTCGAGGCTTGCCTAGCTAAAAGGCTTCCATAAAGTTAAGCCGTTTCTTAACTTGGAAATCTGAGAAGGAATTTTTTTTTTTTTTTTATAAAAATTTTAACAGAGCCTCCTCTGTTTTTCTAAGATTACCAAATTTTGTAGATCTGCATAAAAACTTTAAACACTTCTATAAAATCTCAAATCTCCACTACTGTGGACCTCCAGTCCATCTCCACAACCACAACTCAAACAGTTTAAATATCAAAATTAACAATTATCAAAGATAAATAAATCAAATCTTTAAATAAAATACTTATACACTTAAAGCAATATTAAAATACAAACTTAAAAATTTAAAATATCATATATGCTTGTAAAACAGTCACAGCATCCTTTGACTGGTCCCGCTAATTCTAGGAGTCCCTGCAACTTCTGCACCTGTACCTGTACCTGTACCTGGGGAGGTTGATTTATAAAACATAAAAACTATAATGAGCTAAACGAGCTCAGTGAGTGTTATCTTTTTATCATAAATCTAATATTTCTGATTTAACCTCCCTCAAATTTTACTGAAAAGAATAAGAATTGGTTTTCTGAAATCTGAACTGATAAACTATTTCTGAAATCTACTTTCTGAAAACTATTCTGAAATCCATACTAAAAACCTTTCAAACTTTCTGTTATTGCTGAAAACTGATAAACTGAAATACTGCATACTTTTTTTAAAACTAGAAAGCTGATATATATATATATATATAAACTTTACTTTTCTGAAAACTGAAAAGCTGAGAAAATATACTTTTACTTTCTGATAATAATTTTATGATAAAACCTTTCTGATAAAATACTTTTCTGATAAAGCCAATGGAAAACCCATATATGATAATTGATAATCCATAGGGCGACTCAGCTAGCGCCGCACCATATGGAGGGTGTCACCAGGCGACTAATCTGGTGCCGCACTGGTGACTCTGATAATTTCATAAAAGACATCTCACTGTCTATGTGCGGAATGTCGCATCGCTACTTATAGCGAGACAACACCCCAATGTGTGAGCGACTAACAGACTCGACAGACTCAACCCCCCTGGAGTTAGCGGACTGTCCCCCCTTAACTTGCCACAAACAAATGGGGTGTACCGGCCGGATCTACTGCTGATACTCTGATAATAAATGGGTATCCATGGTTTGAAAACTATTTTCTTTACTTTGAAAACTAGCTTTTAATCAAAAACCATAGAATATACGTAAAACATATTTATTAAATGAATATAAATTCTAAATTTCTGAGATATATAATATTTTAATTAAAACACATTTAAATAAACAATTATATACAAAGTCACAAAATACTAATCAAACTTAAAAAAAATATAATAAATGTAATTCAACTGAAAATTTAATTTTGCACTCACTTAAACAGAGATATTAGCTTGCTAAACTTTAGACAAAACATATTACTAAAATAAAATATACTTTGCTTTAAAAATAAATTTTACACTCACAGATTTCTGGTTTTCTCTAAGCTTGGTGCTCTGGTTCCTTCGTCTCATTACATTCCTTGACTTTCCATAACGTTTCTTTTTCTCCCATACTACAGAGATTTCTCCCTAAAGTAATATATTTTCAAATAAATCATTAATATAAATATAACAACTAATACAAAAACTCAATTAATACGTTTAACACTTTATTATTCAATTTCTTCTATTCTCATAAAATCAATTACATTTAATTTGTTAAAAATCATATCTCCAAAATTATATATTCCTTGAATCATTCAATTTTTCTTAAATTGAATCTCATACAACACAATCCAACACATTTACTTTATTTTCTAAGCATCAATTTATATCACAACCAATACAGATACAATTTCTAATATCTTAAGTATACACATATTGAAATCTCTACACTTTCAACTTCAATTTTAAATTTCATTTCAAAAATTTCAAAATTAGTGATTCAATTTAATTCTAAACAAGTCCTACAACTCTTATCAACCACCAAACACAACATCATAACAAAACTCATAATACAAGTCCCTAATTTGAGAATTATTTTGATTTCTTACTTAACGATTCCAAATTCATATCACCAATTAACTCAAAAACACTCAAATTACTCAATTAATATCTCAATTAACTAATTTAAACTCAAAATCATCAAATCCCCAAATCTTTAACTTTCTAATTTTCTTAATTTTCATTTTTATCAACTCAATTCCAATTAATTTCCAATAAAACTCCACAAAACTCAAATCAATTGCTAAAATTAACAAAACCCATAATTTTCTTTACCTACAACAATCCAATTTCACTTTATATTCAACAATCAATTTCAAACACAAATCAAAACTCAATCAATCTCTAAAATCAATTCAATTTCATCAATTACTTACCCAAATTCCTATTTGATTCCTCCTACACTTCTTCTTCTTCCTCTTGCTAGACCAAATCCCATTGCCTCTCTTTCGTCTTCTTTTTTCTTCTCTCGGCTGACAGCCCTCTTTCCTTTCTCTTCCTTCTTTCTTCTTCTCTTCTTTCTTGGCCGCTGCTCTTCTTCTTCTCTCTCCTGGCCAGCTGTTTCTCTCTCTTCTTCTTCTCTTGGCCGGCTTGCTTCCTCTTCTTTTCTCCTTCGCCGCCTCACTAATATGTTTTGTTTTCTTTGTGTTTCATTGGTTTGTTTTTATTTTAACTTGCAATTTGTTTCATTATTTCCTGGTTGCACTTACGGTTTGACTATGGATTTTTGTGAGTTGGAAAATTCCACTAACATATTATATATATATATATATATATATATATATATATATATATATATATATGCTTAAATGCAACTTGTTCCCTTGAGTTTTTTTTAAACCCATAAAATGGTCACAACTTAAAAACATATTCACATAATCTTGGTCACAATCTTTTGATTTACAATTTAATCCATAACAATTCATTAACTCTTTTTCACAAAAATCCATTTTAATTTACTTTTCCATCAATTAATTAAATTAAAATTTCATATCATAAAATGTATTTTAACTTCCAATAAATATTCTTCATACTCCAATTTATGAAAATCTTCACTATGTTCTCCAAAACTTATAATTGAATTTTGTATATACCTTATGGAACTTTAATAATCATCTGGAACTATTTAAAGCACTTTCCGAGTCTCTGATACCTTTTTCAGAAACTTTCAAATCCATCCAATAAATTACACTATAGCACCATTAATACATCTAACATCCAATTTACTCATAATAAGGCTCATTTATTTACTTGTGCACTGTACAATAAATTCTGAAAGAATATATTACAATACCTGTACGTGTATAGTACAATCTATCGAGAGGGTGTATTATACTATGGTACGACAAGGTAGTAACTTAAACACTGCCCAGATGGCCGAGGTATTAGCAGTGGCATTGCAGCTGCCACGGGAGCAGAATGTCTCCATCGAGCGTGACAGGCTCCTAACCTACTATCTTTCATTAGGTAGCCTGCCGACATTCCACGGTAGTTTCCCAGTCGAGACTTGCCTCGCTGAAAGGCTTCCGTAAAGTTAAGCCGTTTCTTTTAACTGAAATCTGAGTAGGAAATTTTTTATTTTTTTATTTTTATACAAAACTACTTTATGAAAATTTTGGCAAAATCTCCTCTGTTTTTCTGAGGTTACCAAATTTTGGAAACCTGCATAAAAACTTGAACACTTCTATAATCTTTCAAATCTCAACTACTGTGGACCTCTGGTCCGTCTCAACAAATCAATCACAACTCAAACAGTTTAAATATCAAAATAAATAGTTATCAAAGATAAATAAATCAAATCTTTAAATAAAATACTCATGCACTTAAAATAATATCAAAATATAAACTTAACATAATTATTACAACTGTAACATTAAACTTAATTCTGAACTGTCATAGCAATGTTCTGACTAGTCCTGTCGATCCTGGGTGTCCCTGCACTGTCTGCACCTGCATCTGGGAGGTTGGTTTAAAACATAAAGATATAATGAGCTAAACGAGCTCAGTGAGTGTTATTAATTTCTAAATAAACTTTAATTCTTTTTCTATTAACCTCCCTGAAATTTGAAGAGAATATAAATCTGTTTCTAATAAATAAATTTGAGAAGATAACTATAATCTATTTTCTGAACTTAAGATGCTGGAATTCAATATAATAATTCTTTTACTAATTCTGAAAACTATACTGAACAATTTACATACTAATAAAAGTCTTTTTGTCTCCTTGAAAACTGAACTGAAATCTAATTCATAAAAACTATATTGAAAGCTATACTCAAATCTCTTTTATAAAAACTATTCTGAAATTTAATCTCTGAAAACTGAAAGCTAAGAATATATACATATACTTTCACTATGCTAAAATTTAAAAAGCTGAAACTGTATCTTTTCTGAAATCTGATAAGCTGAAATAATATTCCGTTATATTTCTGAAAACTAAAAACTAACCTAATATTTTTTTTTTCTGAAAACTGAAATACTGAAATAATATGTTTTCTAATAAACTGAAATATTAAGATAATGTACTTTTCTTAAGACTGAAAAACTTAAAAAACATACTTACTGAAAATACTTTTCTGATAAAACTTCTCTGATAAAACTTTCTAATAATATAGTTCTTCTAATAATACTCTTTTGATAAATTGCTTTTCTGATAAAATACTTTTTCCGAAAACTTATTCTATCTCCTGAAAACAATGTACTGAAATCTGTAATAATCTGTTTTCTGGATACTGTACTGAAATCTGTGTTTATGAGAATCTAGCCAAGCCTGACGTATAAAAGCTCTTAATTTAATATTCTGTACTGAAAATCTGAAAAATATCTGTGTCTTGGCTTCTGTGTCTGAAAACTCTAAATGGACCCCTAAGCTGTACTGAACTGAACTCATAGGTTGACTAAATGCGCCGTACCATATGAGCGGGTCACAGGCGACTAACTGCGCCGTCCACTGTGACATCTGATATAAGTCACGAGGTGACTAATTGATGCGCTCAACGTGACATCTGATAAAAGACATCTCACTGTCTATGTGCGTAATGCTGCGTCGCATGCATATAGCGAGACAACACCCCAATGAGTGGGCGACTGACAGACTCGACAGACTCAACCCCCCTGGAGTTAGCAGACTATCCCCCCTTAACTTGCCACACACAATTGGGATGTACCGGCCGGGTCTAACTGCTGATAACTGATCTGATCTGAATCTGAAGGGTAATCCATGGGTTTGAAAACTATTTTCTTTACTTTGAAAACTAGTTTTTAATTTAAAGCATGGGAAATACTTAAAACAAATAAATAAATGTATATAAAATTACCAACACTTCAATCTAACTTGCAAACGTATTGAAGAACATTAAGTCAAAACATAATCTTACTCTTACTTAAATAAAACCATAACTTGCTATAAATTCTCATAAAATATATTATAGAAATAAAATATACTTTGCTTAAAAATAATTTTACACTCACTGGTTTTTGGTTTTCCTCTAAGCTTGGTGCTCTGGTTCCTTCGTCTCATTGCATTTCTTGTCTTTCCATAACGTTTCTTTTTCTCCCATACTACGGAGATTTCTCCCTAACGTAATATATTTTCAAATGAATCATTCATATAAATGCAACAACTAATACAACAACTCTATTAACACGTTTAACACTTTATTTTTTTTCAATTTCTTCTATTCTAATAGAATCGATTACATTTAATTTACTGAAAATCATGTCTCTAAAATTTTGTATTCCTTAAATCAATTACTTTCTCTTAAATTCAATCTCATTCAATACAATCTCACATATTTTCTTAAATTTCTAAGCACCAATTTGTATCAATTCATACAAATATAATTTTTAATACTTAATTGCGCATCAATTGAAATCTCTACACTAGTAACATTCGATTTCTACACAAAATACTCATTCTAATCTTTATTAATTTCACATAAATAAACTTCTTTCACTTAACAGTATCAATTCAACTTCATTAAACACAATTAAACTAATTATAGCTTAAATTTCAATTTCTATTCAAAAATTCCCAAAATTAGTGATTCAATTTCACTCCAAACACAACATTATAACAAAACTCATAATACAAGTCACTAATTTGAGACTCATTTTGATTCCTTACTTAACGATTCTAAATTCAAGCCATCAATTAATTAAAAAATACTCCAATTACACAAATAACATCTCAATTAAACAATTTAAACTTAAAATCATCAAATCCCCAAAATTTAACTTACTAATTTTCTTGATTTTCATTCTAATCAACTCCAATTAAACTAATTTCAATTAAAACACTATAAAAACTTAAATCAAATACTAAATCAATAAACCCATCATCAAAATTATCACCTAAACATCCACTTTCACTTATTATTCAACAATCAATTTCACAACACAATCAAAACTCAATCAAAATTCCAACACAATTTAATTTCATCAAATTCAAACCAATTCCACTTCACTAGTCACTTACCCAACTCCAAAACAAATTAATTTCATCAAATTCTTACCCAAATCCTCTTCTTCTTCTTCTTCTTCCAGCTGGACCGAATTTCTTCTCTTCTTTCTTTCTTTCTTTCTCTTTTCTTTTCTTCTTCTTCTGCTCTGTTTTCTTCTTTCTTTTTCTGCACAGTTTCTGCACTTCTTCTTGTTCTCCCGCTGCTTACTTCTTCTCCTTCTCTTCCTTTCCTCTTCTTCTCTCCGGCCGACCTACTCTCTTCTCTCCTCTGTTCTCGAATTTTCTTCTTTTTTGTTTCCTATGGTCGAGTGCTATGTTTTGGTTCTTTATTTTCGCTGGTTGACTTTTATTTTGTGTTTTCTGGTTTAGTTTCTGCAATTGTTTTGTTAGTGAGACTCCACTATCATATTATATATATATATATATATATATATATATATATATATAAACTTTAATAATCACCACTTACCCCTTATTCTCTTAATTTTATATTATGACCACAATTTCAAAGCTAATCAAATAATCTTGGTCAATAATCTTTTTATTTACAATTTAATTCATAATAATCCACTAACTCTTTTCCATAAAAATCTATTTCAATTTACTTTTCCATCAATTAATTAAATTAAAATCTCATATCATAAAAATATTTTTGACTTCTAATAAATATTCTTCATTTTCTAATTTATAGAAATCTTCACCATGTTCTCCAAAACTTATAATTGGATTTCGTATATACCTTATGGAACCTTAATAATCATCTAGCACTATTCCAAGCATTTTCCGAGTCTTTGATACCTTTAATACTTTAAACATTTGATTTACTCATAATAAAGGCTAATTTATTACAATATCTGTACATGTACAGTACATACTATTGGGAGGGTGTATTACAGAGCGTGCCCACAAATTAGGCGCAAAGTCGTATGATTGTACTGGTGATCCGAAGTGTGCTCTTTCCTGGTTGGAGACTAATGAAGACATTTTCCAAGTTATAGGGTGCACAGAGGAGTTTATGGTTACTTACTCAGCTTTCCTGCTGAAGGATATGGCAAAGGATTGGTGGAAGGCCCTATAGAGGAGACATCCTGAAGGGATCACATGGGCAGATTTTCAGAGGGAATTTAAAGATAAGTTCTACCCTAAAAGCTACAAAGGGCTCCTTTTCAATAGCGGAGTATGAGAAGAAGTTTTCAAATTTAATCAGAGTTGTTCCTTTCATAGCAGATAATGAATAGCAGAAGGCGAACGGGTTCGCAGTAGGCCTAAATCCCAGAATTAAGGCCTACGTTTCTTTAGCTGCCCACACCCAATTTGCGCTATTAGTTGAGGCTGCCACCAGGGTTGAGAGAAGTATGGCAGCTATTCTTAGATCGAAACAGCAGAAACGTGGTTGGACAGGTGGCTCTCAGGGAGGACCCAGTAAGACAGCAAAGACAGGGGGTCAGTTTTCATGGTCCAATAACCAGAGACAGGGCTCAGGGACATAGTCTAGTCAGGCTTCCGTAAAGCCACCCATAGGTTTTTAGAGGCACTAGAGACATCGGAAAGCGCTTCCCAATATGCAATAAATGTGGAAAGTCTCATCCAGAAGAGTGCCAGAAGGGTAATACAGGGTGCTATAGATGTGGGCAGGAGAGCCACTTTATGAAAGATTGCCCGTAGGCCGAGCCAGCTAGTACCAGTAAGCTAGAGAACAGATCCACAGCTACAGGGCAGACCAGTAGGGGCCGAGGCCAACAAAGAGGTGGTTTCCAGTTTAGAGGGCCTAATAGTTTAGGTCAGCCTAGTAAAGGAACTGGTAGGACTGGACCACCCCGAGGACAGCCCGGTAGACCACATTCTCAGGCCCGTGTACTCGCAGTTGATAGGCCCCTAACTTACTATCTCCTATTAGGTAGCCTGACGGCACTCCACGGTAGCTTCCCAATCGAGGCTTGCCTCGCTGAAAGGCTTCCATGAAGCTAAGCCATTTCTTATAACTGGAAATCTAAGTAGGAAAGTTTTTTTTTTTTTAAAACGAAACTACTTTATTAAAATTTTAGCAGAGTCTTCTCTATTTTTCTAAGATTACCAAATCTTGGAAACCTGTATAAAAACTTGAATACTTCAATAAAATTTCAAAATCTCCACTGCTATGGACCTCTAGTCCATCTCAACAAAAATCACAACTTAATCACAAAAATCGAATTAATTGAAATAGACAAATCTAATTTTTAAATAAAATATTCATGTACTAAAAACAATATCAAAATATAAACTTTACATAATTATTACAACTTAACATTAAACGTAATTCTGAACTGTCACAGAAATGTTCTAATTGGTCCTGCCGGTCCTGGGCGTCCCTGCACTATCTGCACCTGCACTTGGGAGGTTGATTTAAAAACACAAAAAAAGACTAGGGTGAGCTAAAGGAGCTCAGTGAGTGTTATTAATTTCTAAATAAATTTTAATCCTTTTTCTATTAACCTCCGTGAAATATGAAAATAATATAAATATATTTCTAATAAATTAACTTGAGAAAATAACTAAAATCTCTTTACTGAACGTAATATACTGGAATTCCAAAATAATATTTCTTTTACTAATTCTGAAAAACTATACTAAATAATTTATCTAATAATAAAAATCTCTCTGTTTCCTTGAAAACTGAACTGAAATATATTTCATGAAACTATACTGAAATCTCTTTTATAAAAACTATTCTGAAATCTAATTTCTAAAACTGGAAAACTGAGAATATATATACATATATTTTCACTTACTAAAAGAAACAGAGAAGCTGAATATATACATATATATATATATATATATATATATATATATATATATATTTACTTTACTAGAAACGGAAAATCTGAAAATATATCTTTTCTGAAAAATTGATAAGCTGAAATAATGTACTTTTCTGACAACTGAAAAGCTAAAAGAATATACTTTACTGAAAATATTTTTTTGATAAAACTTCTCTGATTAAACTTTTCTAATAATATAAGTTTTTGATAATACTTTTATGATAAAATATTATGATAATAAACTTTTCTGAAAACTTATTCTGTCTCCTGAAAATAATGTACTGAAATCAATAATAATCTGCTTTCTGAATACTGTACTGAAATCTTTTTTTCTGAAAATCTAGCCAAGCCTAACGTACAAAAGCTCTTTAATAAATACTAAAATATAAACAAGGTACATATTAAATTATTTCTGTAAATTTAATATTCTATACTGAAAATCTGAAAAATATTTCTGGCTTTACTTCTGTATCTGAAAACTCCTAAGGGACCCATAAGCTGACTCATAGGTCGATTAACTGGCGCTGTGCCATATAAGTAGGTCACAGGGCGACTAACTGACGCCGTCCACTGTGACATCTGATATAAAGGTCACGAGACGACTAACTGATGCCGCTCAACGTGACATCTGAAATAAGACATCTCACTGTCTATGTGCGGAATGCTGCGTCACATACATATAGCGAGACAATACCCCAATGTGTGGGCGACTGACAGATTCGACAGACTCAACCCCCTTGAGTTAGCGGACTATCCCCCTTAACTTGCTACACACAAATGGGGTGTATCGACCGGGTCGAACTGCTGAAAATCTGATAACTGATCCGAAGGGTAATCCATGGGTTTGAAAACTATTTTCTTTACTTTGAAAACTAACTTTTAATTAAAAACATGGGATATACATAAAACATATTTCTTTAATTGAATATAAATTCTAAATTTTTGAGATATATAAAAATACTTTAATTAAAATATATTTGAGTATAAATTCTATTTAAATTATGAACCACACACAAGTAAATGAACGTATATATAAAGTTATAAACAATTAAAATAAGCTAGAAAACATTCTAAAGTATATTTTAACTAAAAGTATGATTTTTTCACCAACTTGAATAAAAATATTAACTTGTTAAATTTTAGATAAAACATATTAAACATATTACTAAAATAAAATATTATTTTACTTTAAAATAATTTTACACTCATAGATTTCTGGTTTTTTCTAGGCTTGGTGCTCTGATTTCTTCGGACGTCTCATTACATTTCTTGTCTTTCCGCATAATTTCATTTCCTCTTATACTATGGAGATTTCTCCCTAAAGTAATATATTTCCAAATACATCATTAATATAAATATAGCAACTAATATAAAACTCAATTAACACATTTAACACTTTATTCTTCAATTTCTTTTATTCTAATAAAATTGATTACATTTAATTTGCTAAAAATCATGTCTCTAAAATTATATATTCCTTAAATCAATCAATTTCTCTTAAATTGAATCTCATTCAACACAATCCAACATACTTTCTTGGATTTCTAAGCACCGATTAATATCAAACCACACAAATACAATTTCTAATACTTAATTACACATAAATTGAGATCTTCACACTTTCAACTTCAATTTCAACACAAATTTTCATACTAATCTTTATCCATTTAACATAAGTGAATTTCCTTCACTTAACAACATCAATTTCAATCTCATTAAACCTGATTAAACGAATTATAACTTCAATTTCAAATTTAATTTCAAAAATTCCCAAAACTAGTGATTCAATTTTCTAAACACAATATCACAAAGACTCCATAATACAAATTCACTAATTTGAGAATTATTTTGATTCCTTACTTAATGATTTCAAATTCATACCATCAATTAACTCAATAACACTACAATTACACCATTAATATCTCAATTTAATAATCTAAACTTGAAATCATAAAATCCCCAAAATTTATCTTACTAATTTTCTTGATTTTTCATTCTAATCAACTCCAATCCAACTAATTTCAAATAAAACACCATAAAAACTCAAATCAAATACTAAAATTGACAAAACCCATAATTTTCTTTACTTCCATCAATCCAATATCACTTTATATTCAACAATCACATTCAAGAACAATTTAAAACTCAATCAATCTCTAAAATCAATTCAATTTCATCAATTACCATCTACTAGTTCTACAACACAAAAGATATCATCAAAATTCAAACCAATTCAACTTCATCAAACTTACCCAAATCCTCTTGTTCTTCTTCTTCTAGCTTGGCCGATCCTCTTTCTTCTTCTTTCCTTTTCTCTATCTTTTCTTCTTTTTTTCTACCTCTTTCTCGCGGTTCTACTTCTTCTTCTTCCTTCTCCTTCAATTGTTGCCTCTTCTTCTTATTTTTCTCCTTTTCTTCTTCTCTTTCTTCTCCGGCCGAATCTGTTTCCTCTGCTCTTCTCCTTTGTCGCTGCACTCCTTTCCTTCTTCTTCTTCCTTCGGCCGAAGCTTCTTATTTTCTTTCTTCTTCTTCATTTTATCTTGGCCAGCCGAACCTTCATCTCCTCTCTTTTTTCTTCTTCTCTTCGGCTGAGCACTCTCCCATCTTCTCGAATTTTCTAGGTTCTTCCCAGTTTCTGTTTTGTTTTTGTTCTTCTTTAGTTTCTTCTCTTCTTCTTTGCTTTTCTGATTACTAATACATACATATATATATATATATATACACTTTTATAATTACAACTTATCCCATTACATTTTAAAATTAAAATGTGACCACAACATAAAATTTAATCACATGATCTTGGTCAACAATCTTTTGATTTACAATTTAATCCATAACAATCCATTAACTCTTTTCCACAAAAATCCATTTCAATTTACTTTTCCATCAATTAATTAAATTAAAATATCATATCATAAAAATATATTTTAACTTCCAATAAATATTCTTCATACTCCAATTTTTGGAAATCTTTACTATGTTCTCCAAAACTTATAATTTAAATTTCTTATATACTTTATGGAACCTTATTAATCATCTGAAATCATTCCAGATATTTTCCAAGTCTCTGATACCCTTTTTTGAAAATCTCCGGATCCATCCAATAGATTCCATTATAGCACCCTTAAGACTTTAAACATTCGATTTACTCATAATAAAGGCTAATTTATTTACTTGTGTACTGTACAATAAATTCTGAAAAAATATATTGCAATATTTGTACATGTACAGTACATGACAAGCCCTTACCCTACTATCTCACACTAGGCGGCCTGTCGGCACTCCACAGTAGCTTCCCAGTCGAGGTTTGCCACGCTGAAAGGCTTCCGTGAAGCTAAGCTGTTTCTTTTAACTGGAAATTTGAGTAGGAAATTTTTTTTTTTTAAAAAAAAAAACAAAACTACTTTATTAAAATTTTGGCAGAGTCTCCTCTATTTTTCTGAGATTACCAAATCTTGGAGACCTGCATAAAAACTTGAACACTTCTATAAAATTCCAAATCACAGCTACTGTGAACCTCCGGTCCATCTCATCAAATCACATCTCAAATAGTATAAATATCAAAATAAACAGTTATCAAATCTTTCAATAAAATACTCATGTACTTAAAACAATATCAAATACAAACTTAACAGCTAAAACATTATATATGTTTATAAAACAGTCACAGCATCCTCTGACTGGTCCCGCTGGTCTTCGGCGTCCCTGCAATGTCTGCACCAGTACCTGGGAGGTTGATTGAAAAACATAAAGAAAAACTAAAGTGAGCTAAAGGAGAGTAGTGAGTGTTATAAATTTCTAAATTAACTTTAATCCTTTTACTAATTCTGAAAAACTGTACTAAACAATTTACCTAATAATAAAAATCTCTCTGTTTCCTTGAAAACTGAACTGAAATATATTTCATGAAACTATACTGAAATCTCTTTTATAAAAACTATTCTGAAATTTAATTTCTGAAAACTAGAAAGCTGAGAATATATATACATATAATTTCACTTTACTAAAAGAAACAGAGAAGCTGAATATACTGATAAGCTGAAATAATATTCCTTTATATTTCTGAAAATTGAAAAACTAATATGATATTCTTTTTTAGAAACTGAAATACTGAGATAATATATATATATATATATATATATATATATATATATATATATATATATATATACTTTACTAGAAACTGAAAACTGAAAAGTTGGGAAAATATAATTTTACTTTCTGATAAACCTTTTCTGATAAAACTTTTCTAATAAAATTTTTCTGATAAAGCCAATGGAAAATTCATATCTAATAACTGATAATCCATAGGGAGACTCAGCTGGTGCCGCACCATATGGAGGGTGTCACCAAGCGACTAATCTGGCACCGCACTGGTGACTCTGATAATCTGATAAAAGACATATCACTGGCTATGTGGCGGAATTCTGCATCGCCTACATATGGCCAAACAACACCCCAATGTGTGAGTGACTAACAGACTCGACAGACTCAACCCCCCTAGAGTTAGCGAATTGTCCCCCCTTAACTTGCCACACATAAATGGGGTGTACCAGCCGGATCTACTGCTGATAATCTGATAACTGATAGCTGCTGATAATATGATAAACTGCTGATAATCTGATAATAAATGGATATCCATGGTTTGAAAACTATTTTCTTTACTTTGAAAACTAGCTTTTAGTTCTAAAACTTGAAATATACATAAATATATTTCTTTACTAAATTCATACATAAAACTTATTTATTAAATAAATATAAATTCTAAATCTCTGAAATATAAAAATACTTTTATTAAAACACACTTGAACATAAATTATGTTTAACTTATAAAACTTATAAAAATAAACAATTATATACTAAGTCATAAAATACTAAATCAAACTTAGAATAAAATATATTTAATGAAATTCAATTGAAAATCTGATTTTGTACTAACTTAAATAAAGACATTAGCTTGCTAAACTTTAGATAAAATATATACTAAATAAAATATACTTTGCTTTAAAATAAATTTACACTCACTGGTTTCTGATTTTCTCTAGGCTTGGTGCTCTAGTTCCTTCGTCTCAATACATTTCTTGTCTTTCCATAACATTTCTTTTTCTCCCATACTACGGAGATTTTTCTCTAAAGTAATATATTTCCAAATAAATCATTAATATAAATACAACAACTAATATAAAACTAAATTAACACATTTAACACTTTATTCTTCAATTTCTTCTATTCTAATAAAATCAATTACATTTAATTTGCTAAAAAACATATCTTTACAATTATATATTCCTTAAATCAATCAATTTCTCTTAAATTGAATCTCATTCAACACAATCCAATACATTTACTTTATTTTCTAAGCATCAATTTATATCACAACCATACAGATACAATTTCTAGTACTTAATTACACATAAATTGAAATCTCTACATTACACATAAATTGAAATCTCTACACTTTCAACTTCAATTTCTACACAATTTCTCATTCTAATCTTTATCAATTTAACATAAGTGAATTTTCTTCACTTAACAACATCAAATTCAACCTCATTAAACTTAATTAAACTAATTATAACTTCAATTTCAAATTTAATTTCAAAAATTCCCAAAACTAGTGATTCAATTTCATTCCAAACACAATATCACAAAGACTTCATAATACAAATTCACTAATGTGAGAATCATTTTGATTCCTTACTTAATGATTCCAAATTCATACTATCAATTAACTCAAAAGCACTCAAATTACTCAAAATCAAATCGAATTTACTCTTAACAATATTTTCAGCACTTATACATATTTATTCTAGGTTCATAACAACTCCAATAATTATATTTCTCCATAATTGAGTTCCTAAAATCAATCAAACACAATCGTTTACTCAATTTAGGAACAAAAACAATATCAACCCCTAAATCAATTAATTACCCACCAATTATATGTGTTATCTACACTTTTGGAGCACAATCACAATCTCAATTTGTCCAAATACCATTTAATAGTTCTACAACGCAAAGGACATTATCACACTAACCTGATTTTAAATTTCATCAACTGAGAATTGAATAATTTTTCTTCCTTCTCCTCTTCACCCTCTTGCTTGGCCGGTTCTCCTCTTCTTTTTCTCTCTCTCTTTTTCTTTCTTTCTTCTTCTCTTCTCACGGCTTCAGCTCTCTCCTTTCTCCCTCTTCTTTCTTTCTTCTTCCTTCCGGCCGCTGCTTCCTTCCTTCTTCGGCACCGCTCGCTTCTTCTTTCTTTTTCTTTCTCTGGCCGAGCTGCTCTGTTTCTATTTTCTGGTTTGTTTCTTTTGTTTCTCACGTTAACTTTCAATTTGGATTTGTAAGTGGAGCCTCCACTCAAGTGTATATATATATATATATATATATATATATACACATACATATATATATATATACATATACATACAGGGAGCTTCATATGAGGACCCCCTTACCATAATACAATTAGCACCATTTACTATTAGCCCTTGGATCAATCCAAGGGTTGTTATAAAATGGTGCTTATTAATATACTAATTATAAAAAAAACTAAAATAAAAAGAAAAATATTACTAATATTTAATCCAAACAGTCCCTTCCTCTTCCTCTATAATTCTTGTCTTTACCCAAAATCACAAATTTCGCATCTCCTCCATCTTCGAAACTCTGGCTTCCAAATCATCTCTTCCTCCACAACTCGCGAAGACTTCGAAAACTCCAAATTAGAAGGTACTTTTTTTTTATTTTTGGGGGTTTTTTTTTCAATCTCTAAATTATATTTAATTTTCTGATTTTTTAGGTTTTTTTATGTTCCTTTTTCACGTTTGAATTTTATTCAAATACCAGCATAAAAAGCTATGTGATTCAAGTTTGAATTTTACTAGTCACTGTTGTCTTTTTTTATAAGATGCTATGTGATTTTTTTTGTGATTTTTTTTATTCATGTTTTTTTTACAAGCCACTATTGTTTTTTTTTTTAAGTTGACTTTATCATGCTATGTCATTCTTTATCACGCTATGTGATTCTTTATTGTTCACTGTTGTTTTTTTTTTTTTTTTTATCAATGCTCTGTGCGATCTTTTGATTAAACAACTGTTAACAGCAATCATTTTTTTATTTCATTTTATCAATGCTCTGTGTATTTTTTGTTAAACAACTGTGATATTTTTGTTTTTTTAAAATAAATGCTATGTGATATTTTAACAATAAAATTTGACAACAGTGGTGAAAAATCTGTGGCCAATTTTTAAGATGTAGTGACTAGTCACTGTTTTTTTTTTCTTTTCATCAATGCTCTGTGATATTTTTTAGTTAAACAACTGTTAACAACAGTCTTTTTGTTTTTTTGTTTTATCAATGCTCTGTGATATTTTTTGTTGTTTTTTTTAATCAATGCTATGTGATATTTTAACAATAAAATTTGACAACAGTGGTACTGATTCTGATTCGTCAATGAAAACGTCTTCGTTGCCAATGGAGGGCTTGAGATGGACAAAGGTCGCAATAACGGATATAGTTGCATAAACGATAAATTATAAGCAAAATCTTAGGGAGCCACAATCAGGTGCGGTCTCCATGTTACAGAACCCTTAACTTGAACCCAGAGAATAAAGAGTTGTTTTTGTACAAAAAGTCTAATTTGTTAACCTCAATAGATCTATGTGGATCATCTTAGTTGAGATTGCTTGACTTTTGTCATGGAAGATGTGGATTCCGTTTGTATTTTTTCTTACTCTTGAAGATCTGAAATCATCTTTACCGCCTTCTTTGTATAAAACATTTTCTAAGTTAAATCAACAAAGTAACAGTTCTTTGTTTCTATACAGATTTCTTTTGCTTTGTATTAGTACATCCTTGTTTTTGTTTAGTTTGATTTATCATGCATTTAATATACAAATCCATAACAGCAATAATATTGGTGAGTTTCTATGCATATATGTATATATATATATATATATATATATATATATATATATATGCAAATCCATAACAGCAATGATTCTGTTCACTCTTTGATATGGGAAATTTTGTAGTAGATTATGTGTGCAATATGTAATGAAAAAGATCTCCTTTTAATCCATTGATTCTTGTGGATTCTGAACACTTGTTCACTTATCTGTATTTGTTGGGTGCTATTTGGCCTCTGCATATTTGATTTTCTTGGAACTAATTGAAATCTTTTGGCATCTTAAGGATATCTTGGCATGGGGCCATTGATAGCTGGGGGTGCTGCTGCTGCTGCTTATGGTGCCCACAAACATGGTGGTCATAGTGGCCACATGAACACTTGAAGAAGTTAGAGATGCTTATACTGCTTGGCAATCAAAATACATTATTTTAGGATTATATTTATTTTTTTTGTAAGTGATAACACATAATTACGATTCGAGTTAATATTTTGGTGAGTTTATTATTAGAACTTGAAAACTTTAATTAGGATTTGATGTTATTTTGTTATAATATTTCTATTATTTGTTCAATATTTTAAAATTTTCAATTGATATTACATACCAATTAATTCCATTTAATTAATTTTTTTTAATGAAAATTAGAGTATCTACAACGGGCATTGTCCGTTTTCGTTTAATTTATCCACCACGGGCACTGCCCGTTTTCGTTTACTTTATCCACAACGGACACTACCCATTTTCGTTTACTTTATCCACCACGGGCAATGCCCGTTGTGGAAAAGCGCGCATTTTTATAGCAAACGGATGTCCGTTGTCGATACTCTTCCACAACGGGCATTGCCCGTGGTGGATGGCCTTTTTTCTTGTAGTGCCCCTTAACTTGCCTTACACAAATGGGGTGTACCGGCCGGGTCTACTGCTGATAATCTGATAACTGATAACTGCTGATAATCTGATAATAAATAGGTATCCTATTGGCCTGAAAATGTTTTCTTTTTGTCTAAAACATTTATAAAATCCGTTTGTAATATCTTTTTATCAAAAATCATAAAATATCCATAGAATATATTTATTAAATTAAATCTCACGTATATATATATATATATATATATATTTTCTCAAGTGAAAATATAAACTCAAACATTCTGAAGCAATCAATTCTATTTAAATTTTAAAACTCATAAATAACAAATATATATAAAATCTTAAAATAACAAATCAAACTTAGAAAGAAATATACTAAATAGAATTTAACTAAAAATTTGATTTTGCACAACACTCACAGATTTCTGGTTTTCTCTAGGCTTGGTGCTCTAGCTCCTTTGTCTCAATATATTTTTTGTCTTTCCATAACATTTCTTTTTCTCCCATACTACGGAGATTTCTCCATAAAGTAATATATTTCCAAATAAATCATTAATATAAATACAACAACTAATATAAAACTCAATTAACACATTTAACACTTTATTCTTCAATTTCTTCTATTCTAATAAAATCAATTACATTTAATTTGCTAAAAATCATGTCTCTACAATTATATATTCCTTAAATCTATCAATTTCTCTTAAATCCAATCTCATACATCACAATCCAATACATTTACTTTATTTTCTAAGCATCAATTTATATCACAACCATACAGATACAATTTCAAGTACTTAATTACACATAAATTGAAATCTCTACACTTTCAACTTCAATTTCTACACAATTTCTCATTCTAATCTTTATCAATTTAACATAAGTGAATTTCCTTTACTTAACAACATCAATTCAATCTCATTAAACTTGATTAGACTAATTATAACTTCAATTTCAAATTATATTTCAAAAATTCCCAAAACTAGTGATTCAATTTCATTCCAAACACAATATCACCAAGACTCCATAATACAAATTCACTAATTTGATAATCATTTTGATTCCTTACTTAATGATTCCAAATTCACACTATCAATTAACTCAAAAACACTCAAATTACTCAAATAATATCTCAATTTAACAATTTAAACTTGAAATCATAAAATCCCCAAAATTTACCTTACTAATTTTCTTAATTTTCATTCTAATCAACTCCAATCCAACTAGTTTCAAATAAAACACTACAAAAACTCAATCAAACTAATTTCAAATAAAACACTACAAAAACTCAATCAAATATTAAAATCAACAAAGCCCATAATTTTCTTCACTTCTAGAAATCCAATTTCACTTTATATTCAACAATCAATTTCAAACACAAATCAAAACTCAATCAATCTCTAAAATCAATTCAATTTCATCAAATATCAACTACTAATTCTACAACACAAAAGATATCATCAAAATTCAAACCAAATCAACTTCATCAATCACTTACCTAAATCCTCTTCTTCTTCTTCTTGCTGGACCGAGACCTTCTTCCCCTTCTTTCTCTTTTCTTTTTCTTTTTCTCCTCACGGCTGCACAGTTTCTGCTCTCTTTTCCTTCTCTTCTCTCTTCTTTCTTTCTTTCTTCTTCTTCTTCTTCCTTTCTCTCTTCCTCTTCGGCCGGAGCATCTTCTCCTCTCTCTCTTCTTCTTCAGCCGAAGCTTCTTCTATTTTCTTTCTTCTTTCTTTTTCTTCTTTTATTTCTCTCCTCTCTCGAATTTTCTGGTTCTATTTTTCCTTCCATTTTGGCCGGTCAACACTTTTCTTTTATTTTATGATGAATTTCCATTTCATTTCATCTCACTTTCATTTTATTTTCATTTGATTTACATTTCACTTGTATTTTGTTTTGTTTTCTCTCTTGTTCTTTCACGGTTTCTGGTTTGTTTGAGTTTGTTTTTTTTTTTGTTTTGCTGATTGTATATCACACTAATATATACATATATATATATATATAGATGTATGTATATATATATATATGTATATATATACATTTTCATAATTACAACTTATCCCTTTACATTTTAAAATTATAATGTGACCACAACATAAAATTTAATAACATGATTTTAGTCAACATTCTTTTGATTTTCAAACTAATTCACCAACCACATTTCATCTCATTAATTAATCCATCCACTAATTGTTGATTTGGCATCTCATGATTGGTTCATTTATACACCTCAAAATTAATCCACCAACATTACTTTTCCACCACATTTAAACAACAATTAAATTACAATTTCATATTATAAAAATATATTTTAACTTCCAATAAATATTCTTAATACTCCAATTTATGGAAATCCTTACTATGTTCTCCAAAACTTATAATTGAATTTCTTATATACTTTATAGAACTTTAATAACCATCTGAAACTATTCCAGACATATTCCGAGTCTCTGATACCCTTTTTGAAAACTTTCAGATCCATCCAATAAATTCTACTATAGTACCATTAATACATCTAACATCCAATTTACTCATAATATGTAATACACCCTCCCAATAGTACGTACTGTACATGTACAAATATTATAATATATTCTTTCAGAATTTATTGTACAGTACACAAGTAAATAAATGAGTCTTTATTATGAGTAAATCGAATGTTTAAAGTACATGTACAAGTATTAAGGGTGATATAATGGAATCTATTGGATGGATCCGGAGATTTTTGAAAAAGGGCATCAGAGACTTGGAAAATATCTGAAATGGTTTCAGATGATTAATAAGGTTTCATAAAGTATATAAGAAATTTAAATTATAAGTTTTGGAGAACATAGTAAGGATTTCCATAAATTGGAGTATTAAGAATATTTATTGGAAGTTAAAATATATTTTATGATATGAGATTTTAATTTAATTAATTGATGAAAAAGTAAATTGAAATGGATTTTTGTGGAACAGAGTTAATGGATTAAATTGTAAATGAAAAGATTGTTGACCCAAAATTATGTGATTAGTTTTCAAATTGTGGTCACTTTATGATTTTAAAAGGTTCAAGGGCCTGTTGCAATTAGAGATATGTATTATATAATATATATATATATATATATATATATATATATATATATATTAGTAATCAGAAAAACAAAAACAGAGGAAGAAACCAAAAATTTCGAGAGAGAAGAGAAAAAGAGAGAGGGAAGAAAGAGCAGGTCGGCCGAAGAGGAGGAGAAGAAGAAGAAGAGAGATAGGAGAGAAGAAGCCGACCAGTAGAAGAAAAAAAAAGAAAGAAGAAGAAGAAAAGAAGAAGCAACCAGCTGAAGAAGAAATAAAAACAGAGCAGAGACCGGCAGAAGAGAAGAAGAAAGAAAAGAAGGAAGAAAGAAAAAGAGAGAAAAGAGAAGAAGTGAGCAGCGGGAGAAGAAAGGAAGAAGAAGAAAGAAGAGGAAGAAGGGGAGAGTAGGTGGTGGCCGAAGAACAGAAAAGAGAGAAGAAGCAGTAGCCGGCCAAGAAGAGAGAAAAGAAAACAGAGGACAGAAAACGTGCAGAGAGAAAGAAAGAAAGAAGAAAAGAAAAAGGAAAGAAAAGAGAAAGAAGGGGAAGAAGGTCTCAATCCAGCAACAAGAAGAAGAAAAGTATTTGGAGAGAAATCTCTGTAGTATGGGAGAAAAAGAAACATTATGGAAAGTCAAGTAATGTAATGAGACGAAGGACCTAGAACACCAAGCCTAGAGAAAACCAGAAATCAGTGAGTATAAATTTATTTTAAAGCAAAGTATATTTTATTTTAGTAATATGTTTTATCTAAAGTTTAGCAAGCTAATGTCTTTATTTAAGTTAGTACAAAATCAGATTTTCGATTGAATTTCCTTTAGTATATTTTAGTCTAAGGTTGATTTAGTATTTTATGATTTTGTATATAATTGTTTATTTTTATGAGTCTTATAAGTTAAACAGAATTTATGTTCAAGTGTGTTTTAATTAAAGTATTTTTATATCTCAGAGATTTATAATTTATATTCATTTAATAAATAAGTTTTATGTATGAATTTAGTAAAGAAATACATTTATGCATATTTCAAGTTTTAGAACTAAAAGCTAGTTTTCAAAGTAAAGAAAATAGTTTTCAAACCCATGGATTACCCTTCGGATCAGTTATCAGATTATCAGCAGTTAGACCCAGCCGGTACATTCTAATTGTGTGTGGCAAGTTAAGGGGGGGATAGTCCGCTAACTCCAGGGGGGTTGAGTCTGTCGAGTCTGTCAGTCACCCACACATTGGGGTGTTGTCTCGCTATATGTATGCGACGCAGCATTCCGCGTGAGATGTCTTATTTCAGATGTCACGTTGAGTGGTGTCAGTTAGTCGCCTCGTGACCCTTATATCAGATGTCATAGTGGACGGCGTCAGTTAGTCGCCCTGTGACCCAGTCATATGATACGACGCCAGTTAGTCGACCTATGAGTCAGCTTATGGGTCCATTAGGAGTTTTCAGATACAGAAGCCAAGCCAGAAATATTTTTCAGATTTTCAATACAGAATATTAAATTAAGAGCTTTTGTACGTTAGGCTTGGCTAGATTTTCAGAAAAACATATTTCAGTACAGTATTTAGAAAGTAGATTATTATTGATTTCAGTACATTATTTTCAGGAGACAGAATAAGTTTTTAGAAAAGTTTATTATCATAATATTTTATCAGAAAAATATTTTATTAAAAAAATATTTTATCAGAAGAGTATTATCAGAAAACTATATTATTAGAAAAATTTAATCATAAAAGTTTTATCAGAAAAGTATTTTCAATAAAGTATATTTTTTTAGCTTTTCAATTTTAAAAAAAGTACATTATTTCAGCATTTTAGTTTTTAGAAAAATATATTATATCAGTATTTCAGTTTTCAGAAAAGAATATCATATTAGCTTTTCAGTTTTCAGAAAAAATGAGAGAATATTATATCAGTTTTCCAGTTTTTAGAAATTAGATTTCAGAATAGTTTCCTGTATAGATTTCAGAACAGTTTCCAGAAAATAGATTTCAGTAAAAATTTTAGAAAGTAAATTTCGGTATAGCTTTGTGCGAAAGATTTTAATATATATTTCAGAATAGTTTTTTTTATAAAAGATATTTCAATATAGTTTTCATGAAACAGATTTCAGTTCAGTTTTTAGGAAACAGTATTCGATTCAGAATAGTATTTTCAGAAAATAGAGAAGTTTTATTATTATCCATTTTAATAGTTTCAGGTAGATTTCAGAATAGTTTCCTGTATAGATTTCAGAACAGTTTCCAGAAAATAGATTTCAGTAAAAATTTTAGAAAGTAAATTTTGGTATAGCTTTGTGCGAAAGATTTTAATATATATTTCAGAATAGTTTTTTTTATAAAAGATATTTCAATATAGTTTTCATGAAACAGATTTCAGTTCAGTTTTTAGAAAACAGTATTCGATTCATAATAGTATTTTCAGAAAATAGAGAAGTTTTATTATTATCCATTTTAATAGTTTCAGGAAATAGATTTCTATTCTTTTCACTAAAGTTTTCAGGGAGGTTTAGTTAGTAAGATTAAATTGGTTAGAAACCCATAACACTCACTGAGCTCGTTTAGCTCATTATGTTTTTATGTTTTATAAACCAACCTCCCCAGGTACAGGTATAGGTGCAGACGTTGCAGGGACTCCCAGGATTAGCAGGACCAGTCAGACATTGCTGTAACAGTTTTAGAATTATGTATTATGTTTGATTGTAACTATTATGTAAAATGTATATTGTTAAAGTTCAGTATTTTATTATTTGAAATTTGTGATTTAATTTGTGGTTGAATTGAGGTGGACCGGAGGTCCACGGTAGTTGAGATTTTGAATTTTATAGAAATGTTCAAGTTTTTATACAGGTCTCCAAGATTTGGTAATCTCAGAAAAATAGAAGAGACTGCCAAAATTTGTATAAAAATAAAAAATAAAAAATTTCCTACTAAGATTTCTAGTTAAAAGAAACGGCTTAGTTTTACGGAAGCCTTTCAGCGGGGCAAGCCTCTACTGGAAAGCTACCGTGGAGTGCTGGCAGACTACTTAATGGGAGATAGTAGGTTAGGGGCCTGTCAGGTTGATATCAGAGGCAAGGTTTTGAAAAGTAAGATTGTCTGTTTTAAATGTGATTTTTATTAAGTGTTTTTGTATTTTTATGGTTAAGGAAACCCAGAAAATTTTCAATTGTTTTCCATGCACATGATTTAAGAAATTTTACCAGTGTTATATAAATTAGTTTTTATCAAAGTCACAGCACAATATCCTGACGAGGTTCTAGGGGTTGTCCCAAGGAATCCAAACCAGAAGCTTCCGCATATGATGCACTAGGAATAGATTGATTTTCCAGTTATTGAGTTGCAATAGACAGCCATAAGAAGAAAATCACATTTGATTTAGTTAAGGAATTCTCGAATGTAATTTCGAGAAATATTTCAGTCTTTCTCCATATAAAGAAGTAGAAGTTGTAACAGATTAAGATACAATTAGAAAATTGTTGAATAAAAGCTTTATTAGACTCCATTATTTCCAGTTTATTAGTTAAAAAGGACAGGAGTGACCGGCTCCTAACCTACTATCTCCTATTAGGTAGCCTGCCAGCACTCCACGGTAGCTTCCCAGTCAAGGCTTGCTTCGCTGAAAGGCTTCCGTGAAGTTAAGCCATTTCTTTATTCTGAAAATCTGAGTAGAAATTTTTTTTTTTTTTTATACAAAACTATTTTATGAAAATTTTAGCAAAGTCTCCTATGTTTTTCTGAGATTACCAAATCTTGGAGACCTACATAAAAACTTGAACACTTCTATAATCTTTCAAATCTCAACTACTGTGGACCTCCGGTCCATCTCAATGATTCAATCACAACTCAAACAGTTTAAATATCAAGATAAATAGTTATCAAATCTTTTAATAAAATACTCATGTACTAAAAACAATATTAAAATATAAACTTTACATCTTTATTACCACCGAAACATTAAACGTAATTCTAAACTGTCACAGCAATGTTCTGACTGGTCCTAACGATCCTGGGCGTCCCTGCAACGTCTGCAACTGTACCTGTACCTGGGGAGGTTGGTTTATAAAACACAAAAACGTAATGAGCTAAACGAGCTCAGTAAGTGTTATTAATTTCTAAACAATTCAATGTTTCTAATTGAACCTCCCTGAAAAATGTTCTATAAAGAATATTAATCTGTTTTCTAAAATCTGAACTGATAAACTACTATTCTAAAATCTATACTTAAACTATACTGATATCTAACTTCTGAAAACTGTTATGAAAACTATACTGAAAACCTTTCAAACTTTCGGTTATTGCTGAAAACTAATAAACTAAAATACTACATACTTTTTGAAAACTAGAAAGCTGAGATAGTATATATATACACTTTACTTTTCTAAAAACTGAAAAACTAATATAATATACTTTTCTGAAAACTGATAAACTGAAATAATATATTTTTCTGATAACTGATAAACTGAAATAATAATATACTCATCTGATAATACTTTTCTGATTAAGCTTTTCTGATAAATCTTTTCTGATAAAACTTTTCTGATAATATACTTTTCTGATAAAATACTTTTCTGATAAAACCTTTTTGATAACCTTTTCTGATAAAACTTTCTGATAATGCCAATAGAAACCATATATGATAACTGATAATCCATAGGGCGACTCAGCTGGCGCCGCACCATATGGAGGGTGTCACCAGATGACTGATCTGACGCCGCACTGGTGATTCTGATAATCTGATAAAAGACATCTCACTGTCTATGAAGCGGAATTCTACATCGCCTACATATAGTGAGATAACACCCCAGTGTGTGGACGACTGACAGACTCGATAGACTCAACCCCCCTAGAGTTAGCGGACTGTCCCCCCTTAAGTTGCCCTACACAAATGGAGTGTACCGGCCGGGTCTACTTCTGATAAATTCTTATAATTCTATTAAATTCTAATAATTCTGATAATAAATGGATATCCTATTGGCCTGAAAAATAATTTTTTTTTTCTAAAAGCTTGAAATATACATAAATATATTTCTTTACTAAATTCATAAATAAAATTTATTTATTAAATGCATGTAAATTCTAAATCTTTGACATATAAAAATACTTTAATTAAAAACACACTTGAACATAAATTATGTTTAACTTATAAAACTCATAAAAATAAACAATTATATACAAAATCATAAAATACTAAATCAAACTTAAAGAAAATATACTAACTGTAATTCAACTGAAAATTTGATTTTGCACTAACTTAAACAAAGATATTAGCTTGCTAAACTTTATATAAAACATATTACTAAAATAAAATATACTTCACTTTAAAAATAAATTTTACACTCACTGGTATCTGGTTCCTCAACAGCGAAGCTCCTTTCTACTATTTTTCTTCTCCTCCAACATTTGATTTAACTCCACCTACACAATTAAACTCCTAATTTAAAAATAACTCAATATAAAATCTCTAATACCAAAATATGTGGCAATTGTGGACAATTCCATAACCACATAAATTTCCAATTTGATAATCACCTCAAAGTTCTTTGTTCGCCTATATTTATTTTTAACTTAAACTCAGGATACCTTACTCACAAGCAAATCGAATTTACTCTAACAATATTTTCAGCACTTAACCATATTTATTCTAGGTTCATAACAACTCCAATAATTATATTTCTCCATATTTGAGTCCCTAAAATAAATCAAATACACTCTTTCATTCAATTTTGGAACAAGAACGATATCAATTAATTACCCATAAATTATATACTGTCCCAATTTAATTTCAACCATAAAATTTCTTCATATAACTCCATAAGTATGAAGACCCATAACAATTTATATACTAACAACACTTTTGGAGCACAATCACAATCTCAATTTCTTCAAATACCATTTAAAAGTTCTAAATCACAAAGAGTATTATCAACTAACCTGATTTGAAGTTTACCAATTGAGGATCACATATTTTTCCTATTTTCTCCTCCTTGCTGGCCGAAATTTCTCTTCTTTCACTTTTTTTTTTTTCCTCTTCTTTCTTTCTTCTTCCTCTTTTTCTCTTCTCCTTCGGCCGCTGCTCTCTTTCCCCTTGGCCGAACCTTCTTGTTCTCTTTCTTTTCTTCTTTCTCTTCTTTTCTTTTTTTCTTCTTCTGGCCGATCTACTCTGTTCTGTTTTGTTCTCTAATTTGCTGGTTAACTGTCAATTTGATTTCTGTATATTTGGTTTTTCGTTTTAAGTGAGTGGAGCCTCTACTCCCATGCTTTTATATATATATATATAAAAGCATATATATATATTATATACTTTTTTTTTTCTCCTTTTGTTCACCGACTATGCTTCACTCTGTTTGTTTTCAAATTTGTTTCCTGGTTCCTTTCTCTCATCATTTTGTTTTGACTTAGTGTTAAGTGAAATTCTACACTAACATATTATATATATTAATATATAAATATCTCTTTATTTGCAACTTACTCCCTTAAATCTTTTAACATCACAAAGTGGTCACCACTTAAAAATTTAATCACACGATCTTCGTGTACAATCTTTTAATTTACAATTTAATCCATAACAATTCATTAACTCTTTTTTACAAAAATTCATTTCAATTTACTTTTTTATCAATTAATTAAATTACAATTTTATATCGTAAAAATATATTTTTTGGCCACTTTAAAATTTAATCACACGATCTTCGTGCACAATTTTTTAATTTACAATTTAATCCATAACAATGCATTAACTCTTTTTTACAAAAATCCATTTCAATTTACTTTTTCATCAATTAATTAAATTACAATTTTATATCGTAAAAATATATTTTAACTTCTAATAAATATTCTTAATACTCCAATTTATGGAAATCCTTACTATGTTCTTCAAAAAACTTATAATTGAATTTCATATATTGATAGGCCCCTAATCTACTATCTCACATTAAGTAGCCTGTCGGCACTCCACGGTAGCTTCCCAGTCGAGATTTGCCCAGCTAAAAGGCTTCCATGAAGCTAAGCCGTTACTTAAATCTGAAGATCTGAGTAGAAATTTTTTTTTTATATACAAAACTATTTTATAAAAATTTTAGCAGAATCTCCTCTGTTTTTCTGAGATTACCAAATCTTGGAGACCTACATAAAAACTTGAACACTTCTATAATTTTCAAATCTCAACTACCATGGACCTCCAGTCCATCTCAATACATCAATCACAACTCAAACAGTTTAAATATCAAAATAAATAGTTATCAAATCTTTCAATAAAATACTCATGTACTTAAAACAATATCAAAATACAAACTTAACAAATAAAACATTATATATGCTAGGAAAACAATCACAACATCCTCTGACTGGTCCTGCTGGTCTTCAGCGTCCCTACAATGTCTGCATCTGTACCTGTACCTGGGAGGTTGATTTAAAAACATAAAACTATAATAAGCTAAAGGAGCTCAGTGAGTGTGAATGGGTTTCTAAACAATTTAATCTTTCTAATTAAACCTCCCTGAAAAATGTTCTGAATAGAATAGTAATCTATTTTATGAAATCTGGATTGAAATAACTAATAATCTATTTTTAGAAAATTATATTGAAATGCATAATAATAAAATCTTTCCCATTTCCTGAAATATACTGAAATAATTAATAATAATATTCTTTCTATTTTCTGAAACAACGTACTGACATCTATTTCCTGAAAACTGTATTGAAGTTTATTACATGAAAACTATATTAAAATCTGTGCTGAAAACTGTACTGAAATCTGTATTAAAAACTATTCTGGAATCTAATTTCTGAAAACTGGAAAACTAAGCATATATACATATACTTTCACTTTACTAAAAACTGAAAAGCTGAAACTATATCTTTTTTTGAAATCTAATAAGCTGAAATCATACTCCTTTATATTTTTGACAACTGAAAAACTAATATAATATTCCTTTATGAAAACTGAAAGGCTGAAACAATGCACTTTTCTGAAAACTGAAAAGTTAAAAGAACTTTACTAAAAATACTTTTCTGATAAACTTCTCTGATAAAACTTTTCTAATAATATAGTTTTCTGATAATACTTTTCTGGTAAAATATTTTTCCTGATAAAATGGTTTTTTGATAATGAACTTTTCTGAAAACTTATTCTGTTCTTTTGAAAACAGTGTACTGAAGTCTGTAATAATCTGTTTTCTGAATACTGTACTAAAATCTGTTTTTTCTGAAAATCTAGCCAAGCCTAACGTACAAAAGCTCTTAATTTAATATTCTGTACCGAAAATCTAAAAAATATTTCTAGCTTGGCTTCTGTATCTGAAAACTCTCAATGGACCCCTAAGCTGAGCTGAACTCATAGGTCAACTAACTGGCATCGTACCATATGAGTGGGTCACTGTAACGCCCCAAATTTTCCGTAATTACGAAAAGTATTATTAATAATTATTATTAAGCATGCAACAGTCAAGTATGTGATTTATATTGGTGGAAAGTATATATATTCGGTATATGGTTGAAAAATAAATAGTAATTTTAACCGAGTTAAATCCCATTAGAGATGTTAATTTCATGGTGCATTTGGATGATAATGGGTCCAACTGAATATTGGTGAAATCGATTTGGTAATTACATAGATGTGGGATATTTTTTTTGGAATAATTATCGAGATGGGATGTGATTGATTATAAATTTTTTGCCATTTGGTGATTTATGGAAGTCAAGGGAGTAAATTGTAATTGTGAGATATTTTTGTATATTATAATGTTAGTGGAGATTGCCATGATCTTAAGAATATATATATAACATAACAAGTGGAATGTGGCATTCCACTTGTCTAAACAAAGAAACAAAAGCAAGGCATAAGTTAAGTCAAACAAGAAACAAGCTTGAAAACATGCAATCTAGCAAAGTTGGCGTGAAAGAGTGAGTTATAGAGAGAGAAATGGGGAGAGTTTAGAGATAGAAGGTGATAGAAGAAGAAGAAGGAGAGTGATAGAGAAGTTGGAGAAGAAGAAGTCTAGGTGGAGAAGAGAATTTCAGGTTTGGTGATACCATTTTCGTATTTTTCAGATTTTTCAGAAATTTTCGGAATCGTTATATTATATTATTTTTAGTTTATTTGAGATATATGGATTATGATATGTTGTTTGAAATTGATTTTGGGATAATTTGGTATATATATTGTTTGTAATAAATTGATTTTGAATATATATATATATATATTATTATATATATTGTTATATATATATATGTGGTAATAAATTAAATTTTGAATATATATATATATTGTTACTGATTTGGATTACATGTGTTTGGAATATATTATGGATCCGTATTATAACCGAGTTAAATCCCATTAGAGATATTAATTTCATGGTACATTTGGATGATAATGGGTCCAATTGAATATTGGTGAAATCGATTTGGTAATTAGATAGGTGTGGGATATTTTTTTTGGAATAATTATCGAGATGGGATGTGATTGATTAAAAATTGTTTGCTATTTGGTGATTTATGGAAGTCAAGGGAGTAAATTGTAATTGTGAG